>JACEVL010002338.1:0-18549 GCA_020284085.1 Aporrectodea caliginosa
ATTTCTGTCGAATTTCTGTCTTCCAATGCTGCCATAAGATGTCGTTAAACTCTGGATCCATGCCCTAATTAAACAATACTAATAATAATAATACGATATCAACAGTTTGGCGACATCTTGTGGCATGACCTGGAGTCAACGTCGATGGGAAAATCGTCTAGAGCTTCAGCGCAGCACAATAATAATGGCCACCGAAGAACTAACGTCGTAGGCTATACATAACAAGGACGATGGGCGTTGCTGAACAAGATCTAGGAAAATCTAAAGCCATTGATTTTCTGTTACTGATTAATTATGCACTGTCCATATAATTATAATTAAATGTGCTCCCAGGCCCCATGGAACGCCACGAACGAGGCGATTTAATCTTTCATATAAACACTAACGGTCTTTAAAGAGGTGTGCAAATTTTCAGAAGTTTCTATTAAAGTTAAAGACAAACAATCGACCTCTAGTAAGTAAGTATATTCTTTATTTAAAAAATAAAGAATATAAAAATAGTGAGCGCTATTTAATTAAAACCACCTAGAAATCCATACTCAAGCATTCCGGGCGTGTTATTCCCATGTTGCAAACTGGATCCATTTCTGTAATGTGTTACAAATTCTCCATAAGTCTAAAAAAGAGCGAAAAACCTCCCCTAGCGACAGATAGTCTATAGTTAACATACGATGAAATTAATTATCGAAATATCGACTATCTTTCATACAACTACATCAATAAACCACCTGTTTGACAAGGGCAAGCCATCTTGCCGAGCAACTGCTACATAGCAACGCCCGGCAACCGCAGTTAACGGCATATAACGAATACGAATAATTAGAGTAAAAAATCAAATTCCACTGTAGTCTAATGGCGACTCTCTCATTATTGCAAAATCGACGTTAACTGCCCTTGGCGTTCTCAAAATGTTGCGACGCAATAGTTAATAGAGCGCTCGTCTTAAACACCGTTTACACGCTTTCTTCAGATGTTATAAATAGGAACTACGTTTAACCTTTCGATTGCGTAGGTCTTCCCTAATAATAATAATAATAATAATAATAATCTTTTCTTTTCTTTAATAAGGCAAGGTCGAAGTCAATGGCCCTCGGCGGACACAAGAAGTCGTTAAGCAATAGATAATACGGTGTTCCTCTTCGACACCTTAAACGCGCATTCTCTCGATGCTATAAATTCTGCCAATGCGTCCCAAGAAAACGCTTCTGTCATTCTGCCTGAGTGTCAAACTTATTCATACTTCGTAAAATATCTTCTTGATGTTAGAGCAGTATTTCTGGCAAACAGGTCAAGTTCCAAGTGGCAAATGAGTACTTCAGGAGTGGAAATAACGTCGCTATTTCAACTGAAATGTCATAAAACCAAACCATCCTAAACTAACTGCTAGCTATAAATCTTGACACTCAACAATTCTGCCAATGCGTTTAATAAGAGCTGCGAAGAGCTGTAATATGCCAAAAATAATCTTTGTCGGCGGCTACGGCCTATGTTGTCATAAGCTGCCGTTAAACTGTGGATCCAATCCAATCGCTAGACTCCGCCACTGTTTGCACTCTGACAGTGCCAGTCCCAAACCTGGATGAAGGAGGAGGGCGACGTTAATGATCTTTGTTATCACACAGTGTCGTTAAACTGAAACTACTACTACTAATCGCTAGACCTATCTCGAATAATTCTTGGTCATAGCTTAAGATCGACGTCAGCGGTTGCCGCAGAATGTAGATAAGCAACGGATAATTGTCTTTCATCGGTCATTGGATAGTGGCGCATAATAAATGCGCAAAAATAAATAATAGTAATGGAGCTTGAATGCAGAGTTGGTTGAGCTTTAGTTGATTCTTGAATGGTATTTGGAATAGGTTTACATGTAGAATGGTTCTCGGATGTTTTAAGATGCACCTAAAGGGGGGCCTGATAGCGCATTGGATAACACACTGGCATAGAGAGCGAGAGGTACCGAATTCGAGTCCCGTAGACAGACATGCTTTGTAGGCTGCTATTGGCGCCGTGTATTGCAGGTTGTCTGTTCTGTTAGTATTTAAGATTTATGTCTTCTGTCATTTGTGTTCTTGTGAATTGTTTAAATTGCATAACTGTACACTGTGACCATTTAGACTAGATCAATGAATGGTTTTAGGGAAAAATCATGATTGGACGGAAAGCTACGACTCGAACTCAGCTTCATTCCGTTGGCTCCTGCGACCTCCATGAGGCTCCATCTCCTGAGGCGACTTCTGGAAGTGCTTGGCTCGTCTCTCGGCGTCACTGATGGCCGACTCTCGCTGCTTCTTGACGGTTCGGACGTTGCTGGACAACTGGTCAGCTTCCGCCTTGTCCAGACAGCTGACCACGGTCATTCGAGGATTGTGGATTGCAGCGACGTCTAGCGGCGTGTTGAAGTTGTTGTCGAGTGACCAGATGTTGACCCCGAATGCGACGAGAAATACCACGCAGCCCACGTGACCATTTCCAGCCGAATGATGTAGCGCCGTTCGACCGAAGTAATCGCATCGATTTACACTGGCGCTAGAAAAACAATCGTAATAACGAAACTGGCGTGGCGCAAAATTGAAACGGGAGTTACACCCATTGAAGCGTGTAGATGTAGTAAAGAATCTTAACCTATAAATTCATTGCAGACTGAACATGGTCCAAGCTATATATTTTACGATCGACACTGGAAAAATCCTTTACGATACCAATGATTCCAAGTTAAACCACTCGTGGTATTTATTCCATTTCAGCTGGTAATGCTTAGTCTAGCCCGTCGTTTTACCCCTCTCAACTAATAACTTCAAACCACACTCTATTCACTTCACCCCTCCAAACAAGAAACTCTGAACCAACCCAGAAACCTAACCCCCCTCTAAGGTAGGCCTACTAACTATTTCTAAACCTCTTTCACTCAACCACTAGCAAATACTAACTCTACAGTATCCTTCTCCACAGGTATCTTCAACGCCTCCACGTGACCCGATGCAGTTGTCTACATGGCCAGAGGTCATGCCCTTGTCGTCCGATCGGTCATAGTCCTTCGAATGGGCTCTCGTATCTCCCTTTCTTGCAGCATCGTGGAATCTCTCAACTGATGACATTACAACCGAACGAAAGAAAACTGTAAAGTAAATCCGATTAAAAGATATTCAGCAGTTCTGCATATAAAATGCATAGCTCAGATAGACAAATGGAGAGACAGACAGGTAGACCGACAGACATATAGACAGGCAGACATACAGTGACTGAAGCAGAGATGTAGAATGTCAACCAGGCAGGAAGACAGACAGCCGGCAGACAGTCTGCTTCTAGAAGCCCCACTTTCATTCGTCCTCTTCCCATTATCTCTCCCTCCGCTCGAGTGCCTGCTACAGAACTTAATAGGGCGCTGTATAAATATGGTAAGGTAAGGAGACGTCAACGGCCTTGAAAGCCGTAAGATGTCGCTAAACTCTAGACTCGTTAGACACCTTTAAACACTATCAGCTGACGATATAAATTCAGCGACTGCTGCTTTGCGTTTTGTTAATACTTTAACTTGCGAAGTGAATTATTCCAATTAAGAACTGTTCAAAATTACAAACACCTCGTTTAAGAGTGATATTCGCTCTATAAGTAAAAGCAGAAGAGCATGATGATCTTGAAAAAAACCAATCTGGCTTTCGAAAATACAAAAGTACAATGGATCAAATTCTTAAACTTCAGGATACTATTCTTAAAAAACTTAGAAATAAAGAGCATGTTCTAGCTATTTTTATTGACTTTGAAAGAGCTTATGATATGTTGCATGTTCCTACGCTTTTGAAAAAATTTCAAAAATTGGGAATAGGCGGTAATACATTTAACTGGGTTGAAAACTTTCTATCTAATAGAACTTTTCAGGTTAAGGTAGGGGCAGAACTTTCAGATAAATTTATACAACAAAATGGTACTCCACAAGGGTCAATAATTTCTCCTATTTTATTCCTAATAATGATTAATGATATTCCCACAGGTGTGGATGGTGTAGAAATGTCCCTTTTTGCTGATGATAGTGCTATTTACTTTGGACAGAGAAATATTAAAACATTAGAAAATAAAATTCAATCATCGATCAATTTAATACAGAATTGGTGTAATGAAAATGGTTTTAAAATATCAATTAATAAAACGACTGGAGTCCTCTTTTCCACAAGAAATAATTTAGCAAGGATTACCATAAAGATTGATCAAAAACAAATTAAAATGGAAAATAAAGTAAAATTCTTAGGAGTCATTTTCGATAGCAAATTGACTTGGAAGCCACACATTGATTATGTAATTGAAAAATGTAAAAAAAGGTTAAATCTTATCAGAGCCATTAGTGGCTATGGATGGGGAGCTTGTAAGAAAACTCTTCTAACCATTTATAGAGCACTAATCAGGTCTATTTTAGATTATGGTGATGTTGCATATTCTGCAGCTTGTAAATCATACCTGGATAAACTTTCCTGTATCCAAACAGAAGCACTTAGATTATGTTGTGGAGCACCCAAAGGTACTGCAGCAGCAGCACTTCAAAATGAATGTGGGGAATTACCACTTCATTTAAGACGACTCCAAAATTCAATAAAATTTGGAGCTAAAATTTTGGGCAGTAAATTTCACCCCATTAGAAGATCTATGGAAAACCACTGGACAAATGTTTTCAGGACATCTGATAGTAAAGAACATTCAATCTATACTCGTACCACTGAATTCTTTTCTTCAATTGATACATCATTTATTGGCCCATCCTTCCCTTCTACTCCTCCTTGGTGTAACAAAGAAATAGAAGTTGATTTAACTCTGAAGAAATGTATTAATAAGAAAACTGATAATCCTGAATTTCTAAAACAGTATGCCTTAGAATTAATTTCTAAATATGACTCTTATATACATATCTATACTGATGGATCAAAAGTAGATGATCTTGTTGCTGCTGCTTTCACAGTACCGAGTTTAAATGTAGATAAGAAATTTAGATTGTGTAATAAATCAACTATATATGCAGCCGAGTTGACTGCAATTATTGAAACTGTTCTATGGATATTAAATAGTGAATGTTATAATAACTGTAAGTTTGCGATTTTCTCTGATTCATTGAGTGTTCTTAAATCAATAAAGAGGTCTTACTGTCAATCTAGACCTACTTTATTAAACGATTTACTATATCACATTAGCAAATAAGATTCATTTGGATCCCAAGTCACATTGATGTGGCAGGCAATGATAGAGCAGATACTTTGGCTAAAGAGGCTCTTACAATTGATCACATAAATTCTATTAATTATCTTGAACTTCAGGAAATTTATACTTTAATAAAACTTTATATAATAAATAAATGGCAAATAGAATATAGTGGTGATAGTAGAGGTCATTTTTATAAATCTATGTGTCCAATTGTTAGTACAGATATTAAATATTTAGAACCTTTTAGACATAAGGAAGTTCAAATTTCTAGACTACGTCTAGGAGTAGCCAATACTAATCAAAGGCTGTTCATTATAAAAAGGCATGATGATGGTCTATGTGATACTTGTAAGGTCAGGGAGACAATCCATCACCTCTTACTTGATTGTAAAAAAGAAGATATTTCAGAGGTATTAAGAAATAAATGTCAATTATATAAACATGAAGTTTCCGTTAAAACCCTTTTGACGGTAAATTTATTTCAGAATGAAGTGTATAGGTTAGTTAAAATAATTAATAAAGGCAAAATTTTGTAAATGGATGTTTTAGTGGTTTTTTTTAATGCAACTAGTTTTATATCTTACTCAAATCTGTAAATATTTAATTACTCTTTTACTAATACATTGTTATTATGCAATTACATGTATGTACTGTGTTGCAATGCTGGTTACCATATTATTATTATTATTCAACTTTGGTTTTTCAATAATACATATTACATGTGGTGTGGTTTGGTTATTATATCACAGTAGATATTATGTTGCATAATACTGCAGTACTGTGTTGCAATGCAGATTATTGAAATATTCATAAACTACTTCTTATCAACTGTTGATTATTGAATATGTTATGTCAAAATAACAAGAACTGATGTGAGAAAATTTTAAATATTACCTATTGGTAAATGAATTTCTGTTATTACCATATTATTGTTATTCAACTTTGGTTCCTCAATATAAGATATGATTTGGTTTGGTTACTGTATTACAATAGCTACTATGTTGCATAATATTCAGTAATGTGTTATAATAAGAGATCTGTGATTATAATTTTAATGTATTGAAACTATACTTTAAACAATTATAATACATGTATGCTATGTTATTGAATGAACTTTTATTACATGTATAGTATGTTAGATACATGAACAGTTTAAAAGAGTACTTAGTAAATTTTGTATATGGATCAATTGCTGCATAGTTACATAACATTGTTTAATTTGCATGAAATCTTTTGTCAGAATATAGAAATCATAGACAGAATAAGATGAACTACCTTATGTTAAAAAAATATTGAATATAGTGAAATTGTAAAGCTCTGTTTGACACATTTGATGGTGTCATACGGATGCTATAAGTTTCTTGTAATCATTGAATTGTATCTTTCCTGTATTGTCGTCAACGGCCTTTGATGTCATAAGATGACGTTAAACGTTGGATTAAATAAAATAAGATGATCTTGAGTGAGCTCTGCTGTCGCAATATAGGAACGCTGAGAACTGCTCATGCAAAATTTCTGTCGATCTTTACCTGGATCCGTTTCTGACCGTATAATTATATACCAGTCCATCAGTGTTGTTTTGACTGAGCGCCTGTAAATGAGGTCGCAACAGAACTTATTAGGGCGCTGTATAAAACTTGTGAGGCAAGGAAACGTCAACGGCCTTGTAAGATGTAAGATGTCGGTGAACAATGGATGATGCCTTGGTCTCATTAGACACCTCTGAAAAGTTCTCAAACAATAGTATAAATTCAGCGTTTCCAATTTATCCCCATATCATATTTTTATGATTACTGAAAATAGGAACGATGATAAAACTGATAGGCACTATACGGGGGCGGCAGAAGAAATGGATAGGACACATCTTAAGGAGCGACACCCTACTAAGAGACATCATTGAGGGAAGAATGGAGGGGAAAAAGATGAGAGGTAGGCCAAGAACAATGCTACTGGACTGGATGTTGGCAGAGGAGGGATATAGCGGACTGAAAAGAGAAGCAGAGAACAGAGAAAAATGACGTCGTTGGACATAATATTATGAACCTGCCTGAGGGCAGAGAACGTGAAGAAGAAGATAAAACTGTTAAAAATAATCACACACCTCTTTTAACGGTGATATAAGCCTGATAAGATAAAGCAGAAGAGCCTTTGAGTAATTGTAAAAGAACTTGGGCTGTTTCCCTCGGTTTTGTAAGTAATCGCATACATAATAATATAATGGTCCGGAACCAAATTTAAAATTTAACTACGAGAGCGTGGCACCAACTCTGGCGTGTAGCGTTGATAAACGATCTAACAAGCTAAATTCATTTAAAACTGAACATGGTCCAAGGTATAGGAAAATAATTGTGCATGCATAATATATCAGATATACAAAAGATTCCAAGGTAAATCTCATGTGTCATGTTTGCCATGTCAACTGGTAACCCTTTTGCAAACACGTAAATTACCCCCCCCCAAAAAAACTAACTCTAAACCACACTCTATTCACTTAAACCCGCAAACGACAGTACATGTAACTCATTCATCTTTTAACTCAATCCACTGTCCAACTAAATACAGTTATTTTTCAAAAGTCACACATTTTAGATACGGTATGACCTCTCTTTACCCTATGTCGCTTCAGTTTGGTTCTTGTGCTCTATCCAACGACATTGCCTGGACTGGTTTGGCGATAGCTCGCAAACTCTCTCTGTATATTATCCAATGTAACTGATAACTGTCTATCTGATTTTGGACCAATAAACGAATATAAAAAAATTATCTATAAACCAACTACAGTCGCTTAACTCCACTAAGATACCAATCTTAAAACAGTAACCAGTTACCCTCTCAATCACTCTCTACTAACCACTAACTCTAACCAAACCCCAGTAACTTACCCCTTCTCCACAAGCGCCCCTTCAGCGCCTCCATGTGACTCGATGCCCACACTGCCTGGGTCATGCCCTTGTCATCAGATCGGTCATAATTATATTCTTCCACGTGCCCTCCCTTAGGGCTCTCCTATCTCCCTTTCGAGCAGCGTCGTGGTATATCTCTGCTGATGACATTCCAGTCCAACGAAAGGAAACTCAACAGTAAAATCGGAATAAGAAAACTCAGGTAGGTCACGGTCACCCCAACGAGACTGCATGGTGTGCATAAGGGAAAGGGTTTTTAACTGAATAAACTGTTGAATAGGTAACCAGTGAAGTGATCACTTTACCTGTCTATTGATTTTCTTTTGACCGAGCGCCCGTGAATAAGCTCGTCAGAGGGAAATAAATAACACTTGATTTGGTGTCAAATACCTGACAGAACCATACCTTACCATAACTGATCTTACCATACTGTCCCTTCACTTGCCTTACCTCATCTATTCCCATCCCTTGACCTGCATTCCTTCCCTTTCCTTACTCTACAGTTAATTCCATTTCTTAACCTCATTGACAGACACACATAGAGGAACGGAAACACAGCAAACTCTAATTACTCCTCTTCCCCATTCCATCTTGACGTTCCAATCCTAGACACCACTCAACGCAGTCGTCTGACTCTCTTCTTGCTTCACTTTCCATCTTAACCTTAAACCGATTCTGACCTTATTATTATATACCTATGGATTGTGTTTTGACTGAGCGCTGCGACAGCGATTTATCGTATAATATTTATTTTGTCGAAAGGTGCTAAGTTATTATATAGACACATTGAGAACTGTTGAAAATTATTCCACACCCATTTTAAGGTTGATATTCGACCAATAAGAATGCAGAAGAGTAATTTTTGATTTAACTTTTGGATTTGTTAATTCTTCAATGCTGGGGTCGTCGTTAAGTAAACCTCCTTTGTCACCTCCGTTGTTACTCTAGACTGATTGCTGTCGATGGATTGAGATCTTCGCACTTCCAAGAATTTGTTATGTATGTCTTATGTAACGTTTACCTTCCGAGGCTTTAATGGCAAACTGGAAGCGAAACGACCCAGAGCGTCAGACGATTCAGTTTCCTCGCCGCCAGTTGCATTTGAAATTTCATAATTATGTGATTAGGCTATTTACGTCGTTAAACAATGAACACCAATGTCCTTTTA
Source organism: Aporrectodea caliginosa (assembly GCA_020284085.1). Lineage (NCBI taxonomy): Eukaryota > Metazoa > Annelida > Clitellata > Crassiclitellata > Lumbricidae > Aporrectodea > Aporrectodea caliginosa. The sequence continues at coordinate 9,256 of JACEVL010002338.1, forward strand.
AGGTTATGTTTTGACAGTCTTTCGGACAGTCTTTCGGACACTATGAATTGATTTTCACTGCACTCCTTATGCTTTAAATTGTAGTCAACGGCCTTTTTGTCATAGGACGAGGTTTAAAACCTTGGAGTAAGTAAATTATAAACTCCTCCACTGCTCGTACTCTGGCAGTGCCAGTCCCAAGCCTGGATGAAGGAGGAGGGTGAAACTAATGATCTTTGTAATCACACAGTGTCGTTAAACTGAAACTACCACTAATATGCTGTATTCCATTTTAACAACGCAATAGTGAAAAGTGTTCAAAATAATTCCACACCTCTTTTAAGTTTCATATTCACCATAATAAGAGAAAGGAAAGCTGTTCCGTACTACATTGCTGTTTCAACACTTACACGTGAAACCAGAAACTATTTTTAGCTCAACCAATCACGCTTCTGGAAAACGCCACCAATCGCAGAAGAGAACTTGTGTGTACATTCGCTAGCTGGAGAAGTCCCGATTAGCAACTCTGTTAAATTAATTCTTCAAAGTTATAATAATTATAATTGATTAATCAGAAATGTCAGTAGACGCGACAAACACTGATTGTGCCCGCGGTATGACGGCGCACGACAGATTGCGGAGTATACTAGTGGAAGGAATGCTTCATCAAGTCGTGACATCTGAGGTGAGACATTGATGAAATACTGTAATATTAAATATATAATTATGATGAAAAGGCATGAGTGAAGTACAGGGCCCTGGATTGATGAAAATAGTTCTTTGCATAAATGAAAGTTGGATTGATGAAAATAGTTCTTTGCATAAATGAAAGTTGGATTGATGAAACTAGTTCTTTGCTGAAATAGAAGCTGGATTGATGAAAATAGTTCTTTGCTGAAATAGAAGCTGGATTGATGAAAATAGTTCTTTGCTGAAATAGAAGCTGGATTGATGAAAATAGTTCTTTGCTGAAATAGAAGCTGAATTGATGAAAATAGTTCTTTGCTGAAATAGAAGCTGGATTGATGAAAATAGTTCTTTGCTGAAATAGAAGCTGGATTGATGAAAATAGTTCTTTGCATAAATGAAAGTTGGATTGATGAAAATAGTTCTTTGCATAAATGAAAGTTGGATTGATGAAAATAGTTCTTTGCATAAATGAAAGTTGGTTTGATGAAAATAGTTCTTTGCATAAATGGAAGTTGGATTGATGAAACTAGTTCTTTGCTGAAATAGAAGCTGAATTGATGAAAATAGTTCTTTGCTGAAATAGAAGCTGGATTGATGAAAATAGTTCTTTGCATAAATGAAAGTTGGATTGACGAAAATAGTTCTTTGCATAAATGAAAGTTGGATTGATGAAAATAGTTCTTTGCATAAATGGAAGTTGGATTGATTAAACTAGTTCTTTGCTGAAATAGAAGCTGAATTGATGAAAATAGTTCTTTGCTGAAAAAGAAGCTGGATTGATGAAAATAGTTCTTTGCATAAATGAAAGTTGGATTGATGAAAATAGTTCTTTGCATAAATGAAAGTTGGATTGATGAAAATAGTTCTTTGCATAAATAGAAGCTGGATTGATGACAATAGTTCTTTGCTGAAATAGAAGCTGGATTGATGAAAATAGTTCTTTGCATAACTGAAAGTTGGATTGATGGAGCGGATATTTCGACAGATATTTCCCCCATGGCGGAGATTTGAACCCCGACCTCTCTCGGTTGACAGTCCAGCACTCTAAGTACTATACCTCTGACAACGTCGTATTCACTATACATGTAGATGCGTTGGCTTGTGGGCGCAAAATGGAGCGGACTTATCCAACAAAATTTCAAACAATACATCTGTCGAATGGGCGAACTTGACAAATATATATAATCTGAAGGAAGCGTTTTAAAGGTGTCTTCTACGATGTCAGGAATTGTTTAGCGACATCTCGTAAACGCCGAGGGCCGTTAACGTCGACATTACCATAATGTGTGAAACGTTTTAATAAATGGGTGATTAGCTAATTAGTAGCTGTTTAACAATGGTTAATAGTCTGTGTTACTATACAGTTTCGAAAAACATAGATGCCTACCTAGACACCTTTAACATGAATTCCTCCAATCCTATAAAAAAGCACAAGCGTTTTTCGCTAGAAATAGAATAACATACTGGCCTACCAAAAGTATGGTATTACCATTAAAGATATTTCTAGCCCTTACTTTGCCAGCGTGTCTGCCATTTCATGTTCAAATAAACCGATATGGCTGGGGATCCATGCTACGAGAACAGCACTATGTTTTTTGCTTAGCCACATCTTGAGATTGGCACGCGTAGAATAATTATATTTGTGCATTTATTAAGCGTGCAATGACAAATCATCAATCAATGACGCTGAGCAGTTGTGAGCAAGGATTTGCTCAAGGTCCGACACAGTAACCGTGTTAACGGAAGGATGCTCGAACCCGTTCTCTCCGTGTTACAAGGCGAGCGCTCTAACCAATCGGTTACAATGTCCCACATGCCTACACAGATGGTTACCATTGTTCGTCGCCAGATGTCGTTTACTTGGACCTTCCCAAAGATTGGAAAAGCATGGATCTAACCGTTGCGATTAACTTTTATCCGACATTTTGTGTCGGTGATATCTGACGAAAAGACCCATTTGTTGAATTTATAATTTCGGATGCATGCATGTTAAAGGTGTATAAGACGAGAGTTGTTTTATATTTTGCTTAGCGACAACTTGGGATTGGCACGCGAATGATATTCATAATATGGTTGTGCATTTATTAAGCACCAATCTATGGCGCTGAGCAGACGTGTGTGAAGGTCCCGACACAGTAACCGTTCCTTGGGATGAGCCCCGAACCCATATTCTTCACATTACGTCGAGTGCTCTAACCAATCGGCCGCAGTGTCCCAATGGAGTGGCAGTAGCAGTAGTATTATTATAGTAATAGTGGTAGTAGTAGAAATAGTTGTGGTATTTAGTAAGCGCTACTTTAATATTCTTTTCAAGCATCTAAACCTTAGCAATTGTGAGTTTAGGACTTGCTCAAGGTCCTTACACACTAATCGTCACAGGGAGGAGGATCGAACCCATACTCTCCGCGTTGCCATTCTGACCAATCGGCTACCATGTCCCAGAAATCCAACAATGACAGGCATTTTAAATATGTCAACGAGCGTTGGCATCTTTTTCTTGGACTTGCCCTTATGTAATCGGGCAATTGAACGACTTGGTGGGGGTGAGGAAGGAGGGCGGCGGGAGAGATGAGAGATGCCTTTTATCTGTCGCTGTTGGCCGCGGTTTTAGCTAAATTGGGGTTGAATGAGGTTTCATGGGTTCTTTGCTTCTTTGCTCTTCGTCCCATTTTTGAGAAGAAGCTGTTATTTTCAAATGGGTTTGTTCTAATAAATTCCTCTTCATCATCCTCATAGACTGATTCTCTGTCTTATTGGACTGATCTTCTGGATGTTGATCTGATTATGGAATGTGTTCTGGTGCGCCATCGGTTGATGCTTTGTGCATTATACACCGGCGCAATAGAAGTTTTTAATTTAATAATATTCACAATCCTTACCCAAATTGGGGTATGGTTATTTGTTTACCACTGGTATGAAGGCATGCTTGCTAACGGTATGAAAAAGTATGATAACCTGTCTAAAAATGGACAAAAGAACTTAACACCTTATCCACTTCTGCATCATCATCCTTCTAATGTAATGACTTCTATTGTGCCCGTATCATAGTGCACAAGATCTCAATCAAATTAAATGGAAGTCGAGAGTCGTAAAGACATTTCGTAGTTTCTGTTTAACTATGCTGTGTTTCATTCATTCATTCATTCATTCATTCATTCATTCATTCATTCATTTCAGATATTTATATAGCGCCCCTTCAAGATTTCTACTCAGAGGCGCTCCCGACAACAGCGAGGACACTGAATTGGAGTTTCACGCCGAAGCGCATGGGCAATTGCGAGTGAAGGACTTGCCCAGGGTCCCTACGCCTTTCATAATGAAGGCGTCTGACGTCGCCCTTCTCTGTTTGATCCAGGTTTAGGACTGGTACCACCCGATCATAGTCGCCCCCATGTTTATCAATAGCTTATGGCCGCCACGGGTCGTTAGCATTGTCATTATCATAGTTGTAAAAAACGTTTTTTTCGTTTTTTATTATTTTCCCAAAAACGTCGTTTTTTCGTTTTTTATTTCTCGTCTCGTTTTTTTCCGTTTTTTATTTTTTGTATGTAACTTTATTTATTTATTAACTCTCTGTTACTATTTATTTAATTTAATTTTTGTCTGATATCCCTTACGTTGTCTCCTTCCTTTCAAGTATTCATCTTATTTACGTCACTATTTAGTGTCATCAGTTGAGAAATAAACAGCACTGTACAGGAAATAAAATTTATAAAAGTTATTTGAATTTCTAAGTTATCCAAAATGTTGTCTTTGTACTCAGTAATCTCTGATTGACTGATAAACTGACGGATATTACTCCATATCAAGTTCTTATATAAGTCAGAATTAAGTACACTCTATACTTACAAAGTTTGGTTTTTAATTGCTTATATCAGCTTGGATTTATTTGGACTTATGTATACAATTTAAATTTGAAAAGATTTCAATATTTTTAGTTTCTCTATTTCTTTTTAAACCAAACTTAGGAAAAAGAAAATAATTGTTGCACATTAGGCCTGCTGTTACTTGGTGTTTACTAATAAAGTTATGTTATTTGCTGATTAAAATTAAATTGTGTAATCAAGGTTTTTTAATTTTAAAATGCAGTAAAAGATGTGGAAAAGTCAAATTATTTTCTTGTCCGTTTTTTTCTCGTTTTTTCCGTTTTTTATTTTATTCAATAAAACGACGTTTTTTCCCGTTTTTTATTTTGATTTGACCGTTTTTAACAACTATGGTCATTATCGTATGACACTTCTGTGGATGGAGATATTTAGCCATGAAACGCATTGGCTGAATTTATAGCATATGAAGGCAGCGTTTTAAAGGTTGCTAAGAAGTTAAACATTTCGTAGTTTCTGTTAAACGATGCTATGTCAAAATAAGGGTGTCTGACGTCGCCCTTCTCTTAATAAACAACGGGAAAACGCAAACCTACAACTCCCTACAATACTCCCAACCAAGATATCTCTTCACCATTCAGCAAGCTCGATGCACCGGATCATCCTCCGTTCTAACTCTTGCTCGACCCCCGGTCACTACTCATCTCAATTTCTCCAACCGAGCAATATCCAACACGGCACCACGTCTCTCGAACAATCTACCTCCTGAATTCCGCGCTTTTCGGTTCCTCCACCATAATCTGCCCCAGGCTCCGCTATCCATCGCCTCAAAGGCTTTCCACTCGAAAATAAAGTCTCTCCTTTTCAAGAACTATTACGCCGACTCACTTGATCCTGTATCTTCCAATCCTCGACCTAAACGACACCCATCTTAACGTCTGCTGTGCCCCCTCTGAACCTCTGGAAAACGGATTCGGACTTCCCTCGGATTCTCTTTTGGACAACACCTCTGACTAGACGCAGCGCTCGTGAATAAGCTGGTGCCCTGCTCTTGGCTTTCAAGTGGCGGTTTAGAAGTCTGGAGATTACGATTACGATTACGACTATGATCGAGTGCTACCAGTCCTAACATCATCTTGATCCTATGAGCATCATGAATGGTGTGATCTAGCGATAAAACGCAATGGCTGAATTTATAGCGTCTGAATGCAGCGTTTTAAAGGTTGCTAAGACGTAAAAACATTTCGTAGTCTCTTATTAACGACGGTTTGTCGTAATAAGGGTGTTTAAAATCGCCTTCCTCCTAGGCTTAGGACTGGTACTATTCGATGCCGTTTCTTAACAGTATCTTGTGGCGACAAAGGGCCATTAACGTCGACCGTATGATATATGTTGAATAGTCTTATGGCGATTAAACGAGTTTGCAGAATTATTTGCTGGTTGGTTGGTTGCTGTTTAACTACAGCGTGTCATGACTATGGTCGTTAGACGACCGAGGTCCAAAGATATTGCCCTCCCTTCCCCCATCCCTGGCATCGAGCGGGTCCAGGAGATGGTTATTTTGGGTGTCACTATCTCTGATCGGATTGGCTTTGGGGCACACATTGACAAAATATGCTGCAAAGCCCGACAATCCATGTTCGCGCTACGTGTTTTGGTCGCCCACGGTCTCCACGGTCAACGTCTCTTTGACGTTGTTAGAGCTACTACCCTCGCACGGCTACTTTATGCCTCCCCTGTTTGGTAGGGATTTGCCACTGTAGGGGAGCGTAAACGATTTAACGGTATTCTGAGAAAATTGACCCGTTCAGGCTTACTCCCTGCCGATTTTCCTAGTTTCGACAAACACTGTTCTAGAGTTGATTCTACTCTTTTCCGTTCAATTCTCTCAAACCCTTGTCACGTCCTTCACGACCTCCTCCCTCCCCGTAAGGTCACTCCATACAATACGCGACCCAGACCACATGATCTCACCCTACCTAGAATTGATGCCTTTGCTAAAAGAAGTTTTATTATGAGAATGTTATATGACTTTGCATAAATGTTTGTATTATTTATTTTTCTGTAAGCTACTGTGCGTTTGCTGGTAGTCAAATAAAGAATATTCTTACTTACTTACTTTATTATGACAAAGAAAATAAGCGTTGCCCTCCTTCTTTCTCCAGGCTTGGAACTGGCACTGCCAGAATGCAAGCAGTGGTGGAGCTAAAAATTTATAGTCAGTAGGAAACGTTTTAATGGTGTCTATATCATTAATGTTAAGCAACTGTTTGTGGCCGCCAAGGACCGTTAACTTCATACTTTGTACATGAGGAATGTATTACTGTCCACTGCCAATTAAACGCATTTGCTTTATATGTAGAGTCTGAATAATGCATGTTCAAGACGAACACTGTATAATCTGCCAAGTTCAATTACGTCGAGCATTAACTTGTATTCTAATTAGATATCATATTATTTACATCCGTAGCTGTAGTTCTCATTCTGGAAATGCATACAGTTACTGTATCCATTTCTAAAAGGAGAGTCATAATTATTAAAGAGTCCATGGTCATAAGGAAGGCTGCCTCGTAAAAAGCCAAATCAAGGCTTCTCTGTGAACTTTCATGATATAAGTAACTTTGCTGGTGGCTAAGACCACAAGGCATCAACCGATTGCGCACCAAATTCAAATCGCAATCTGGTCAACACTCTGGAGATCATCACTGTACGAACAATTCGTATTAAAGGTGTCTAAGGAGAGCATAGCATTTTCGAGGGTTTCATTGTGAGAACTGTTCAAAACAATTTCTGTCGACATCAACGGCTGCTCTTGCCATAAGACACCTTTCAGCATTGCCGCAAAATAATACAATGCCATTCAAATGGGTTGCTGACAGCGTAGTATGAACTATTATAATCTACTGTTAAGCTAAGCCTTACGGATTCCAAGGCCGTTGACGTCGACCTCATAATTATTAAATTAAATCTCTGCAGGAAGAGTAGGCCTATTCATCTACTGAAACAACGCGACTGACGAATTTAGAATTTCGATTAAAGGTTTCTAAGCAGAGAATTGCATTCTCCAGCGTATAACGCCATCTATCAACCTGAGTTCAATGTTTTACAAACTATGATCCCCAAATTCACAAATCCTGTAATCAGACGAAAAGGAAGCCAATGTAAATAATTCGCATAGAGGTTATAAGACGAATTAGCTCCCTCGATCTTCCCACTGACAGTGTACTCATTTTAACTGCGTTGGCTAGGGACGCAAATGAAGCGTACATTTCGACGGATATTTCTGCCATGGCGGGGATTTGAATTCCCCAATCTCTCGATTGACAGTCCAGCAATCTAACCACTATGCCAGGGGTGCGCAACCTGCGGCCGTACGGCCGCATGCGGCCGTGAGAGGGAGAATTGGCGGCCGTGGTCGTGTTATCTAATTGTAATGTATAGATATTTTTATTCCTCTGCACTAAAACTGAGGTAGTGTAGATCAGTTAGTTGTAGGCCTATTTTCTCTGCATTAGTGCGCTTTATTTAACAATTATAATATTCATAGTTATATGCACACACCACACACACCAGCACTAACACACTCACACCCTTTGAGAATGCAAATTGCAAAATCTGAGTTTTCATTACTACAGATGAGGCAACCAGTCTAATAATATTTATGTCTAGCCTTGTACAGCCAACCACTACATCTAGATTCTAGAGAGTGGCCAATAAAAGTTATAGTGTACAAATGCAACGGACGACACTCCTACTACGTCCTTTGCCGCCGTCCTTGCTGCCTAACTACATGAATTCACTGAACGATTCAATGACTTTAATAAGATTTTGCCAGCACTGCGACTCGTTGCTTCTACACATCTGCTATAGGCAGGTGGAGATAGAGAACTGGAATTGGTGGAGTTGATAGAAGCAACGCAGCTGATGAATTTACATAGTCAACCGAGGGCGTATTAAAGGTGTCTAAAGAGAATCGATAAAAGCTGGAGGAAGGGATATGATAAGGACAATTCAGGGAATATGTAACCAAGTGTGGCAAGAGGGAACAGTACCAGAGGAATGGACGAAGTCCATACTTGTAACAATACCTAAGAAATGAGACTTATTATGTAAGAACTATAGAACTATAGCACTGATAAACCATATGGGGAAAGTACTCATGACAATTTTGTTGAGTCGTCTGAAGGCAAAAACGGAGGAATATATGTCTGATGAACAAGCAGGATTTAGAAAAGATAGAAGCACAGTCCAACAAATTCTGATGTTAAGGTTGATTGCTGAAAAAGCCAAGAGAAAAAACAAGCCTGTCTATAATTGTTTCGTGGACTTTCAGAAGGCATTTGATTCCATCAAGCATGACGTGACATGGGCAGTACTAAAGTCATATGGAGTAGGAAACAGACTGATACAAATACTAAAAAACATTGGTGACAGATCAAAATCTGCAGTGAAGGTGGGACGGGAAATAGGAGAATGGTTTTTAACTACGATAGGGACAAGGCAAGGAGATCCAATTTCACCCAATACATTTATCACTTACTTGGAAAGAGTCATGGAAAATATACAAGACAATGGAACTGGAATCTCCGTACATGGAGAACTGATTAATAACCTAAAATTTGCAGATGACATTGACTTGCTGGAGAATAGTTGTGAGAGGCTGCAGGAAAATGTTTGCGCACTGAACACATCTGCACAACGGGCTGGATTAAAAATAAATGTGGATAAAACAAAAACAATGGTATTTGGCAAGAAGACAATAGACAGGGAAATAAAAGTGCAAGATGAGGTGATTGAGAAT
>JACEVL010002339.1:0-19652 GCA_020284085.1 Aporrectodea caliginosa
GCGCCACGGGATTGTTTCAACTGCATAACATGTAAATGTACAGCGCAGTGCGTTTGTCAGGCGCTTGATTAAAGAAAAAGATATTATTATTATTATTATTTTTATTTATTTCATATGCGCGACACCTGCCGCTTGGTGGATGGCTTACACAAGCAAATGGCGATAAAGGAGTGCGTGTTGCCGATGGGCGATGGCAGGGCGAGGCGGCAGGATATGAGGCACTGTTAATAGTTGAATATCGTACGGTAGCCCGTTAGGGACAATATTGTTCTGTGTAAAATTTTCGTAATTTTAATGCAAGTTGCTAGCATCCTCATAAATGTAATTAATTGTAAGCGTTTTTTAAAATAGCGACCATATAAATACAGCCCGTAAAACAAAAGTTTTTTACTATATCCATCTAGTATCCTATAATGCGTCTTATGAAGCAGTTACCTCTACAAATATAGAGTCCGCGTTCATTTTACAACATAGCGTCCGTTTAATCGAGGCAGCGCACCTGTTTCTTGTTGCAGCCAATGGCAACGCTGGCCAATGGCAACGCTGCGTATCGGAAAAAGGGATTCCCCGATTCGAAAAGTTGGAGTCCCCGGATTCTATAAGCTAGCCTTTTTTGGGAGCTGAAATTTTGAGAGAATGAAGTGTCTGCGAGGGCGAGTCTATCTGCCAAGTTTCACGACGATTGAATGATTGTAAGTGATCGAATTAGTCATCGCAAGATTTGACTTTTTAGCCTGTGGCTCAAGCAAAGCAAGCAAGCAAGCAAGCAGCAAGCAAGCAAGCAAGCAAGATTCCTGCAAGTTAAACTAGATGGATAATAAAAATACAGCCCGTAAAACAAAGTTTTTTACTATATCCATCTAGTATCCTATAATGCGTCTTATGAAGCAGTTACCTCAAGAAATATATAGTCCGCGTTCATTTTACAACATAGCGTCCGTTTAATCAGGCACCGCACCCGTTTTTGTTGCAGCCAATGGCAACGCTGGCCAATGGCAACGCTGCGTGTCGGAAAAGGGGATTCCCCGATTCGAAAAGTTGAGTCCCCGATTCTATAAGCTAGCCTTTTTTGGGGAGCTGAAATTTTGATAGAATGAAGTGTGTGCGAGGGCGAGTCTATCTGCCAAGTTTCACGACGATTGAATGATTGTAAGTGATCGAACTAGTCGTCGCAAGATTTGACTTTTTAGCCTGTGGCTCAATCAATCAAGCAAGCAAGATTCCCGCAAGTTAAACTAGATGGATAAATAAAAATACAGCCCGTAAAAACAAAGTTTTTTTACTATATCCATCTAGTATCCTATAATGCGTCTTATGAAGCATTTACCTCTACAAATATATAGCATTTTACAACATAGCGTCCGTTTAATCAGGCACCGCACCCGTTTCTGTTGCAGCCAATGGCAACGCTGGCCAATCACAACGCTGCGTGTCGGAAAAGGGGATTCCCCGATTCGAAAAGTTGAGTCCCCCGATTCTATAAGCTAGCCTTTTTTGGGGAGCTGAAATTTTGATAGAATGAAGTGTGTGCGAGGGCGAGTCTATCTGCCAAGTTTCAGGACGATTGAATGATTGTAAGTGATCGAACTAGTCGTCGCAAGATTTGACTTTTTAGCCTGTGGCTCAAACAAGCAAATCAAGCAAGATTCCCGCAAGTTAAACTAGATGGATAATAAAATACAGCCCGTAAAAACAAAGTTTTTTACTATATCCATCTAGTATCCTATAACGTGTACTCTGAAAATAGTCCGCGTTCATTTTACAACATAGCACGCTTAATGAGGCAGCGCGCCCATTATTGTTGCAGCCAATGACAACGCTGGCCAATGAAAACGCTGCGTTTCGGAAAAGGGGATTCCCCGATTCGAAAAGTTTAGTCCCCGATTCTATAAGCTAGCCTTTTTTGGGGAGCTGAAATTTTGATAGAATGAAGTGTGTGCGAGGGCGAGTCTATCTGCCAAGTTTCACGACGATTGAATGATTGTAAGTGATCGAACTAGTCGTCGCAAGATTTGACTTTTAGCCTGTGGCTCAATCAAGCAAGCAATCAAGCAATCAATCAAGATTCCCGCAAGTTAAACTAGATGGATAATAAAATACAGCCCGTAAAAACAAAGTTTTTTACTATATCCATCTAGTATCCTATAACGTGTACTCTGAAAATAGTCCGCGTTCATTTTACAACATAGCACGCTTAACGAGGCAGCGCGCCCATTATTGTTGCAGCCAATCACAACGCTGGCCAATGACAACGGTGCGTATCGGAAAAGGGGATTCCCCGATTCGAAAAGTTTAGTCCCCAATTCTATAAGCTAGCCTCTTTTTGGGGAGCTGAAATTTTGATAGAATGAAGTGTGTGCGCGGGCGAGTCTGTCTGCCAAGTTTCACGACGATTGAATGATTGTAAGTGATCGAACTAGTCGTCGCAAGATTTGACTTTTTAGCCTGTGGCTCAAGCAATCAAGCAATCAAGATTCCTGCAAGTTAAACTAGATGGATATAAAATACAGCCCGTAAAAACAAAGTTTTTTACTATATCCATCTAGTATCCTATAACGTGTACTCTGAAAATAGTCCGCGTTCATTTTACAACATAGCACGCTTAATGAGGCAGCGCGCCCATTATTGTTGCAGCCAATGACAACGCTGGCCAATGAAAACGCTGCGTTTCGGAAAAGGGGATTCCCCGATTCGAAAAGTTGAGTCCCCGATTCTATAAGCTAGCCTCTTTTGGGGAGCTGAAATTTTGATAGAATGAAGTGTGTGCGAGGGCGAGTCTGTCTGCCAAGTTTCACGACGATTGAATGATTGTAAGTGATCGAACTAGTCGTCGCAAGATTTGACTTTTTAGCCTGTGGCTCAATCAAGCAAGCAAGCAATCAAGATTCCCGCAAGTTAAACTAGATGGATAAATAAAAAAGAACCAATAGTAAAAACAAAGTTTTTTACTATATCCATCTAGTATCCTATAACGTGTACTCTGAAAATAGTCCGCGTTCATTTTACAACATAGCACGCTTAACGAGGCAGCGCACCCATTATTGTTGCAGCCAATCACAACGCTGGCCAATCACAACGGTGCGTGTCGGAAAAGGGGATTCCCCGATTCGAAAAGTTTAGTCCCCGATTCTATAAGCTAGCCTCTTTTGGGGGAGCTGAAATTTTGATAGAATGAAGTGTGTGCGAGGGCGAGTCTATCTGCCAAGTTTCACGACGATTGAATGATTGTAAGTGATCGAACTAGTCGTCGCAAGATTTGACTTTTTAGCCTGTGGCTCAAGCAAGCAATCAAGCAATCAAGCAATCAATCAAGATTCCCGCAAGTTAAACTAGATGGATAAAAATATGGCCTCAACATCGCTTATTTTTGAATGAAGTGATCGTGGGAAAATGAGATCTTTCACCGCCGCTACTTACAGTTCTATTTAACCCAAAGAAATAAGCGTGTGAATGTATAGAGTTCGTTTAAAAGTTTACCTGTAGCCTAACCAACAAAATAAGTTTGTCTCCATAACTTTCTCAGTTTAGTTTGTGCATTCATTAGTAATATTATAGCTAATAGATATCAAGTAAGTTGTCAGTTGTCTGTTTCATATTACATCACACGAGACTAAGACAAACGCCTAGCAATACTTCTTTATAATCTGCTATAGCCTATCTGTGAACATACTCAGCCTATCTATATATATAATCCAAAGTCTCTTTTTCTGTCCTTCCGTATGTTTGTCCGTCTCGCTAAAGGCTCCGAAACGGAACGCTTTAGCGATTTACAAAATTTTACAAAACATTATTACGCCACGTCATGGTCAACGCGACTATTTTCAGCCCGCAATTTTATTTAAACGCCGATATATGGACATTTTACATTTACAACTTTTTAAACGAGGCTATCTTAATACCGCCCATAGTATGGCCATTTGTTCACGTCACGAAGGCTTAAATTAATATGCAATCTTACGTCACGCGGAGGATCTAGGTCAACGCTCTGATTCGCAACCAATCACGATGACCGTTGATTTCAAATCAGAAGTGGTCACGCCCACGGCTGAATTTATAGGTCATCGGACTTAAAAATTCGCCAATGCAAAACTTTAGGGATACAAAATTTTTAACGAACGTTTTCATTTGAATTTCTATAGATCTCAACCCAACTTTATTTCAACTATTACGATATTTGGACATTTTAAGTTTCGATGTGGTCATAGTCTGTTTCAATGTCATTGAAATCTAGCTATGCAGGAGTATATATCGCGTAGAGTTACAATTAAACAATTTCAAGCCAGCGCGTAAATTCGCCAGAGGGATACAGGAAAAATGTGCACATCGTTAAATTCAAATACACGGGCGCTGACGAAGATGTCGTTAAATTCAAATACACGGGCGCTGACGAAGATGTCGTGAAATTCAAATACACGGGCGCTGAGGAAAACCCGGGCGAACGCCGGGTAAAAACTGCTAGTCAAAGATAAGATAAGAATATTCTTCAATTGGTAAATGAAAGAATTATCTTATCTTTGATAGGCTGAGTATGTTCACAGATATGGCAAATATAATTAAACTGCAGCATTGAAGTATTATTATCATTACGACAAACCTGTTCTAAATATCTTTATCCATATTTTTTAACTAAGAATACACTTACTTACTTACTTTATTTTGTAGTTCTAATAAATTATTATCGGGAATTTCCCAAGTAGAAGTTTCGATAGATGGGAGTTAGGAAGCGAAGGTGTTTGGTTTCCCACAATTCGTAAATTTATTACATAATGTTATCGTGTCGGTCTGGTTTTAAATAGTTAGAAGGGTAATCTCTCTCTGCTGCGGTGTATAAGTGTACGATTGTGACAAACACAGATGAGATAAACAACGTCGTGAGCTGCTGGTGATCGCTGCCATCTTGGATAACTCGGCCTCCCTGCCCTTAGGGACATGTAGACCTGTATAAGTACCGAAGCAGGTAAACGGTTTCAAATGTTATTGAACAGCTGATGTGTTTTTGCACTTTCACTAAAAGACCTTTCAGTCTCAGCTGGAACTCTATTGAGGCGTGTAAAATAGGTGTGCTACTTCAATACCTTGACCACATTTCGTTTAGTAGGCCTACTATCTAGGTGTTTAAGTTACCTTTCGTACCAATATATTTTATAATGTTTAATGTACTTTGATATGATCTGAGTTAGAAAACCGGTTACTTAATGCAATTTATGCATGGTGGACCTGGAGTCCCAAAATAAATTATTTACATGACAACCATAATTTTTTTATTATTTGTATATTTTATGTAGCACTGCTACAGTTTTGAATGTAAGTAACAGATGTGTAAATGTCAACCTTGCAATCATAATTGTAATCATAATCTTGGAATTTCCAAAATGAGGGATTTTCAACCCATGACTCAATTACAGATACGAGTGATACAGTAATGCATGGGTGTCCTGGTGACAGCTGAGGCAAGTGAACTCTGGAAAAGTTGAAGATGCTTGGTATAAGTTTAATCAAGGTTCAGGAAGAGCGGATTACTGTAATGAACTTGGAGTGGACAGTTGAAGTGGTGACGATAGAGACAGTTTTAAAATCAATTATAGATATAGATCAAATATGGTGAAGGTTGCAAATATGCATGAAGCAGGTGCATGAGACGTTGGAAATGTGATATGAAAATGAGAGAAATGTGTCAAACTTGATGCCAAGGTTAAGCGTAGGCAAATGAGAGATGAAAGTAAGAGAGGAAAAATTATTTGATACGTTGATGGAAGGTCAGATATTCTTAATTGAATCTGGCAGAACTAGAATACTGATTAAGTTTTGGGAGTGTTGAAGCAAAGTAGGTTAGAGGAGATCTATGACGAGATCAAGCAAGTGAATGATGGTAGAGGAAAAGGACTAGGAGAGAAGGACATGAAGAGTTGAGTGTCATATATAAAGATGGCATTCAACTGAAGAGAATTTATGAGATGGCTCAGTGGTGTAGTGTACAAGATTAAGTGTTTGTGTGTATCTGTATGTCCGTATGTATACGTGCATGCATTAATCTGGACACTTGTACAGCACCTTTATGAAACCCTGTGCTGAAGCTGACAATAGTGTGCATCATCATGATGCTTCTGCTTCTGGCTTATATTTGACCAGGCTGATAGCCTGTGTGTCTTGTGTGTGAGTGTATTTGTTAGTACTGCATTCTTCATACAGATATTGAAAATGCTGATGACAGACTTGTAATCATAATCTCTGGCTTTTATCATTGCACAGAAAAGCTAAGTCATGAATTCAACTTTTCACCAAGATTAGTCTTAAAAGTGTATTATGTCATTTTTCAGAGTAGAAGACAGGCCTACAACAAGTTTGCACTTTGCACGTAGTGTCAACTATTCTTAGAGGTAATGAGTACTTTATTACGCCCGAAGGCAAAAAAAGCAAATCAAACGTCACAACGTACATGTGCAATGCAGTATAAACATCAAGTCAAACGCACAGACTGCGAAAATTTTCACAATAGGGAAAAGTGCTCCAAGATGCCTATGCTAATGAAAATTGTGACTTGCTCTGGCAAAAGGAGGCTTTTGTCCAAAAAATTAGTTTTGTATATTTTGTGCTAAAATTGATAAGGAATCATTTCTGTTTAAATTGTTGAAAAAATTATTATTCTATCTTAATGAGTTCCAGAGACATGAATTTTATATTTTTTTCTACTCGAAAGTACAATTTTTTCTGTATAATATAAGATCCTATTTATTGATATATATGCCAAAAAAAAGATGAGTGAAAAATTTACACCTGATTGGCGTTTTAGCTAATTTCTTCAGTTTTATCACTGGCGACTTCTGCCTCCTTTTGCCAGAGCAGGTCACAATTATGTTTTTCTTCTGTGTGGATTGCAAGAGAACTAGATCTGTATACAAATTCTAAGATTGATCATTAATAAAGCAATTAGAGCAACTATAGAAATTATTTCAATAAGATGATCTTATTGAATAAACCCTTCGAGTACCAGCATTATTTTACGAAAATATAGATGAATCTGGTAATTTACATACGCTTTTGTTCTGCAGTACTGTCAGACATAAAGAATGTTTCAGAAAACAACAAAACTGAGTAGTTATTGTTCAGGCTGATACTTGGTATGAAATTCAGTCCAGCAACCCAAAGGACATAAATATTTCAGACACTCTGGCCAACTGTACATTGTTTCTTTTCTTTTCTTTGGATTCATGTTTGGTCCAGTGGAACACACTTCACAGCGACCTGAATGAATTCCATGAAGGTGCGCATCAACTTTATGTCCACTTGTAATCAATGATACAATCCTCTGCATATCTTTATTTCGTAACCAATATTCTCCAAAGGGTAGCAGCGAACAGCTGGTCAGAGCACCGTGAATCTGTAGAATCAAGTGGAAGCACACCTAGAAGTCCTTCATCTGCTGTGAACTCCTTTGGTAGACTTGCTGACTGGAATGTAGTTGCCCTCTCCTGTGCACTACATGTATCGTTATCACTGTCAACATTTTCTAGGTCACTATTTCTGCACTGGAGCCATTCCATTCACAACTCCATTCATCGTTGCAGTATTTTCTGCTAGGCCTATCATCAGAACTTCAATGTCATAATCTCCTCTAATACTGTCTCTGTTAATATCCTCCAGTAGGTCAGGCGACACTATGAAACGTAAGTGACGTGTGTATGACGATCTGCGCATTCTATAAAACGTATGCGTATCCAAGTCTAAACAATTTCACGTTTTTGGCTAAGTGTAAACTTACACTCAAGATACAAGTCAACTGAAAACTTTACACCAACATTAATCTTTCTTTCCTGGCATAAACAGAGTCACACCAATGAAAATTTCCAGTTCCACTAACACCCAGACAGGCTAGTATAAGTTTTACGCCTTGGCGATGCTTGTCAGCTATACCTGCGATCAGAACACAAATGCTATCTGAAACCACGGGTTCACCCGCGGTTGATACTCAAAGGGTTAATTGAATTTTTTTAAATTGAAAAGTAGATGTCTTCAAACTGGGCATCTTAGGAACCCCATACTAAAAGACACCTATTGGATGGGCATCTTGGAACAATGGAAAGTGACTAAAATAAGTGGCATGGCAATCCTGCAATTTTTTAATAAAGCAGTAAATTGTATACGAACTAAACAAGCTGAACCATAAACTAAACGACCCTACAGCTACTAAGCAGATCAGAACATGAGAAGTAAAAAGTCTGAACTTATGTCATAAGATATGTTTGTCTAGTTAACTAGTTAAGTTTTAAAGAATGCCTTTTGCAATTGTGTTCTGCCAACCGCTCTACTAGCGCTGTAATAAAGGGTGACCCATTTAGCAGGACCTAGGTCCCTTGGGGGTTTCTTTCTTCCCTGTTGTTCCCTAAGGCTTTGTTTCAATGATTACTTGTGTTTGTCTGTGAAAGAAGGGTTCAATAACAATTTTGGTTATGGTTAAAAGATTTTGGTTATGGTTATGGTTTGGTTGGTTATATTATTACTTTCATTTTCAAATGCAGTTAGGGACAAAAGTCACACAAAATCCTTTGGATGTCTCTCCATCTGTACACTCTTCATGACACCAACCCTTGTGCTTCCTGCACTCTTTCCATTTCTCTCAGCAGCACTATCATAAAGTGTTCACCACACATTAGACATCTCTTTCGCGTTCAAACTTGGGCTTATTTTTAGTTTTCCTTTTTGGATAAGGTTCCAGGATACCGCTTCTTGCTTTTGTGACCCTTGGTTTGTCTGTCTGCATGTAAGCTTCTTTTTATTATCTGGTTCCTTCATTTTGTTTTTTTACTGCAACTGTCTCTGAAGATCCATTGTCTTTTTTATCTGTTTTGTCTTTGTTTTCATCTGTCTTTCCTGCTTTATATAGTGCCTTCTGTGTATATGGTGAACTGGTAAAAGAAAAGCCACAGCCATCTCAGTCTTCCTTTTTGTGCTCTCAATCTCTTGGATTTTGGCAATGGTTAAATAGATTCAATTACACTGTTGACCACTGATAAATTTTCAGTCACCGATTCTTGGTTAGTCGAAGGATACATCATGGATGACTTCGATTCCTATGATGATTTGCCATACGATGGAGTTCTGATGGATGAATATGATGATTTGCCATATGATGGAGTTCTCATGGAGGAATATGATTATGTGCCATGCGAAGGAGATCTCATGGATGACTATGATTGTTTGCCAATCGAAGGAGATCTCATGGATGACTATGATTGTTTGCCAATCGAAGGAGATCTCGTGTATGGCAATGATTTCGGGTTAGTCGAAAGAGACCTCGTGGCAGACGTCAATTCTTGGTCAGTCAACAGAGATGTCATGGTAGGCACTGATTCTTGGTCAGTCGAAGGCCATATCATGGCTGGGTTACCACCAATTGAAAGTAATCTACTTAGTCCACTCCTGCAGCTTTCTAACAATAAACAACCTTGTAATGACTTGGCCGTGTTGTGGTGCCATAAAACTGTCATTGTTAATAGAATTATGCATCAACAATTAACCAGAAGCATCATGAAACTCACATACCTCTTCAAAGTCTCATGATCCAAAGCTGATGCTCTAAGATGCTCAGAGTATCAAAGACACCCATAGGCTTCGTTTAATTTCTATGCTTCCTATACATTCAAGTTGCCCATAGACTTCTTGTAATTTTCAAGTCCGCTATTGACACCATTTGTTTCACTACCTAGGTCAATGTTTACAACTTTGATGAAATCAAGAAGAAGAAGGGAAGAGCAGTCCCTTGAGCTAGCCTGAGAGGCAGCCATGGGTATGAAGTGTTAGCAACTTCATTTTCTTAGCCTCGGCCCTCGTCATTTGAAGACGGGTGGTCAGTCCTCTCCCTCGCCATCTCATCTTCCGCCTGACAGTGTGTGGTCAGAATACTCATTATAGCCGAGTTGGCTAGGGGGCACAGGTAGAGCAGCAAGGTCGAATCAAATTTCTGCCCTGGTGGGGATTTGAACCCTGACCTCTCAGTTGACAGACAGTCCAGCATGCTAACCACTACACTATCGTGTACCCAATTAAAACATTGAAACGGTACCCCGTCAGAACGGCCCAGGACAAATCGGCCCCGACAAAACGGCCCCGACAAATCGGCCCCGACAAAACGGCCCAAGCAAAATGGCCTCGACAAAACAAGCCCGTCATTTCGGCCCCGTCATAACGGCCCCCGTCATATCGACCCCGTCATATCAGCCCACGTCAAATCGGCCCAGTCAAACCGGCCCCAGTCATATAGGCCCCAGTCACATCGGCCCATCACAAAATATCCCATGTCCTAAGTACTTTTAAGTTGGATTGATGAAAAGAATTATTTGCGTAAATAGAACTCGGATTGGTAAAACCGTAGTTTACGTTGTCAAATTATTTTATGTGGTCAGTTTAAAATGGAAGTTAGATTTATGAAAAATAATTCGTTGCGTAAATAGAAGTTGGTTCTATGATAGTTGTCATTGAAATCATTTAAATAATTAAATACGCCAAACAGTTAGCATTAGACGATGGTCCCCGCAGTCCATTGCCCAGCTGAACCGTCGCTTGAGGCCTCTTTTCAACATAGTTTGTCAGCGTAAGCTTAAAAGTACTGGCAACATTGGATATTTTGTATGGGGCCGATATGACGGGGGCCAATATGACGGGGGCCGATTTGACGGGGCTGTTTTGTCGAGGCCATTTTGATGGGGGCCGTTATGTCGGGGCCCATTTGTCGGGGCCGATTTGTCCTGGGCCGTTCTGACGGGTCACCCATTGAAACAACTAATTCATCAAAACAACTAAAAATGGAACCAAATTAAACGTTGAAATGCGTACCTGGGCACTGAATAAGGTTAAAGAGAAAATTTAAGCTGATTTATAAATGTGTACTGATATAAAACTAGTCAAAATTTTGAACAAATTTATTAATCATGCCAATATCTCAAATATTGAAGTGCTACTGCTAAGACAGTGGTTCTTAACCTTTTCAAGGGAGCCGAACCCCAAGAGAAATCCATGACCACTCACCGAACCCCTCAAGTTTGAACAATAATTTTTTAACTAATGGGAACAAAAGGAAATAAAAAATTGTACCAAAATGTGATACAATATTAATACATTCAATACACGAACTACTAACAGTTAACTATTTTATTAAATAAAAGTCGAAAAATAAAAATAAAATACCAAATGATTTTTCACTCACACTCACTGACCCTGAATATGTATATATTTCAGAGGACCTCTGCCGAACCCCTGGCACTGGCTCACCGAACCCCAGGGGTTCGGTCGAACACTGGTTAAGAAACACTGTGCTAAGATGTCGCTACATGCAAAGACAACTAAAATCCAAATCTGTATCTTTCTATAATATTATGTTTTGAGGCAGGTGGGCATCTTTTAGCCATGAGCATCTTGTAGCACTCTCCTCTGCTATCTTGTCATCACTGATGAGATATTAACGAAATTTTAACAGTCAAGTCAAATGGCTTTTTGTTTGATTGAGCTGAGAATAACATTACAGCAGATGAGCACTTGTCAATGCACATCTAGAAACGATGCACTGCTGACAAATTCACTGCCCAGCCAAAATTTCATAAAGTCAACACTACTTGTTCGCGTATGTGTAGTATGTATGTATGCATATATATATTAGGGTGGTCCTTATTTTTCAACTTTCAAAATTGCACCGTCCCACCCTCCAAATAGGTTCTCCGTTGGTAGAAACTAATTGGTATAAAATTTCTTTAATATAGGTCAATGTTTAGGGTATGCTCAATCCACTTGAAATTTTTGCTTATTTCCTGCAATCGCATAAATACAAAGGCTTCCGATATGACATGATCAATCATTCGAATGCGGTGCAGTAGTGTAAATGGTCAAGCACAATAGCGCATTCAACTACATACATGTAGTTCATAGTACAGATCCATTCTGCTCTTCGAGTCCAGTCTCAGCAATTTGGTACGAAGCAGAAGCGAGACCCTGGAGGACAGTAGCATTGTGGCTATCGTGGTACAGTTTGTGGTGTTCTTTGATGACAAGAAGAGCAAATTGAGCTGCCCCTCATCTTTTGTCAGCAAATCATTGTATTCTTGCATCAGTACCACCCCTCGTTCTGCAGTATCGTCGACAACATGAAGCTGTCAAACACCATCTTCTGCTTGAGGATAGTCAGGATTTGTCAACAAGACCTCCAGGTTCACTTCCAGGAAGGAATCTGGCAGGTCAAGATTCTTGAAGAAATTACGCGTGTTTGCGTGTTCGCAGTCACAAATCATATAATCTTAATTCTGGAACCTTGGGCTGGTCCAGAGAAATACGATCCGGAGGATCCTCCTTTCCTTCCTGACTGAGTCGTTCCACCATTGTTCTTACTCGACTACTTTACTCAAAGAAGGCTTATGCTATCAGCTCTTCAGATACAAAAGCTGCCACACTACTTCAGAACACCCTTGGATGCTGGCGAGTCAAATGTCGTGAGTAGTTTCAATTGTTTCAAGTCATTAGTAGGAGCTGCAGTGGGTAGCGGGGAGATGAACCAGGACCTTATACACCCCGACACCAAAGACGCAGAAAATAATGTTCAAGATCTTGTGCTTCTCGTTTCGTCAGTTTGAAGGCTGAATCTGTTAACACGAACATCTTAAGGGTATATATTGATCTTGCCATGAATCGGGCACGGGGGATGGCACCCGGTTTCATGAAGCGAAAACAAGACAATGACGAACAGGTAAGACACGGTAATCGTAATCGTGAGGTGGAAAGTCCATGACCTTAGCAATGACCGGAACTTCCACGCCAGGCTTGTAATCTGTGACAACAACATTGGGCCACTGTGGTGCTGAAGGCTTCCTCAAAAGAATTTTATGGGTATGATGCTTGCATGCCAAGCAGAGCACTTTTCTCTCCAGCAGCTTCTCTATCAAAAGCAAGCTCATGTCTTTCGTCCTCTGTTGCTGGAAGTTGTGTCCTTGGATGCATCCTTAATCATTGAATATGCCATTGCATATGCCATTTGCCTGACCGGTTCCGGAAGACAGCCTCGGTACAGACAGGAGTTGTTTCAATGCCAGATCCTGGAACGATGACTGGTAATCGGTCCACTTTCTCGTCTCCTGTAGTCTCTATCTTAGAAAACTGATATAGCAAACTACTGGTTAAACTGCGCTGGGGCAGCTGCTGTTTATACTGCTTTTCAGTGGCATCTGGTGTGAGACAGGGAGTGTTTATCACCCTCCTTTAACATATTCATTAATTTGTTTGTTGGACGAGTATCAGATGAGAGGGTGGGAGCCAGTAAAAGATTTTAAAAAATTCTTCCCATGTTGCTAAGGACCACCCTAATATATATATATATATATATATATATATATATATATATATATATTATATATAATGTTTTTGTTTAATTAATCTAATTTAATTACTTCTATAGCACCCTTATCATAATGCACAAGGTATCCATTGATGGTCACTTTAAGTGACCATAGTCCAGAAGAAGTCTGGTCGAATTCCGATAGTCAGACATCTTTACTTTCTTGTCTCCCTCCCCCTCGTCTCGTTCCTCTACAACTCAGTACAAAAGCTCTGCTTTTGTCGGTCCTTTGGCCTGGAACAGCCTTCCTCATAAACTAGTCTAGAGCTGAGCTAGTCAACCTATCTCCTCTGTTCTCCAAGTGCTTGAAATCCATTCTGTTTGAAGGAGGGTTCTCCTTGTTGGGTGGGGAGTGCTACTGAACTTGCACTTGACAAATACTCGGTTATTTTATATGTTTAACGTATAACATAACCGATGTGGTTCCATGGTCTGCACCGTTTCGTGATAAGGTTTGTGACCTTTGCTGGTGATTTTGTTTATACAGAAAATGGTGTCACAGGATCTTTCCAATCTCTTTGAAAGCCTATCAAGAGAGCTTACCCAAGAGATGCTCGATGAAGTGAGTTTCCTGATCGACGACTACCTTGAGGCGTTCGGGATTTCTGATGCTGTGCTTGGACGACAGATGTTGGATGAGTTACATCAACACCTTGGGACTCGTCAGCTGTTACAACTGCTGTCTGAGGTCTTCAAAGTAATTGACAGAAGGGACTTGGGCATGTGGATCTCGATTTACGGTCTGTTGTCTCACTTTGGTTTTTGGTTTTGTAAAAAAATTGGAAAGTCACAAAACTCCTTCTTAGAGTCCAAACTGGGAAATAATGAGCTGTGTATTTTGATAGTCTGTTATTGTTTAGCTTGCAAGCTGGACATCAAACTAAAAGTCAACCAGGAAAGAAATATTTAAGGATTTCCAATCTGCTAGAACTGTCTGATGAAAAGCTTGCAATGAGGACCATGACTGAAACAACGTTGATTTTGTGTTGGTTTTCACTCGTATGATCCAGGTTCGATCCCACACCCATTGTATGAAATTAACATAGATCAAACTGTGTGGAACTTTGGAGGCCATTATCTTTGATTTAGTGCATATTTAAAACCATTGCATCGCTCCTCTGTCAATGTGAAGATCAGACTAAGGTGGCACTGCTTTCCTTCAAAAGCTAAAGAAAAATGACATGAAGTTGCTAGGACTTCATTCCAATGGACAGTCATTTTAAAATGTACATTTGAGATGTGAATTGATATTTATTGTTACCAGTTTTTAGTTTGTTTATTTAACTATTTGTAAGGTAATGGAAAAGTTCAATAATCTACTTGTGCTTGTAAGCTATTTATCGATTACTTCTCTCGTCTTTTAGGTAAAAGCTACTTACTTACAGTACTAACCTTCTCGTTATAGCATGCTTCCTCATTACACAGATTCTGAGAGCTATGAATCAACTGCAAGCTGCACAGCTTAGATGAAATATTGCTATTTACTTTCTATTTCTTTTTGTTTGTTTGTTTATAATATAAATGTTAATTCTGCAACTCAAGTGCAACCAAGAACAGGAAACCTTTCATTGTTGGATGCATGGCTCATGAATGAATGCTCAGTGCGACATAGCATTTCAGGATATCAGTCCTGGATATTGAGGGAAGGGTCAGAGGAATAACAATCGGCCAGCATGCCACAAAACCATGACCTTTCTAGCATACTGTGACTTAGAACTGTATCTTAGTATTTTGATTAGTCATGAGATATATTAGCCCGATGGCGCATTGGTAACATCTGGCGTAGAGAGCGAGAGGTACCGAGTTCGAGTCCCGTAGGGCGGATATGCTTTGTAGGCTGCTATTGGCGCCATTGTGTTGCAGGCTGTCTGTTCTGTTAGTAGTTAAGATTTAAATTGCATAACATGTAAATGTACAGCGCAGTGCGTTTGTCAGGCGCTTAATAAAGAAAAGATTATTATTATTATCCATATTTTAATGAGCAGGTCTTTGACGTGACTCTTGAAGAATTGCGAAGTTTTCTGTAGCATTA
Source organism: Aporrectodea caliginosa (assembly GCA_020284085.1). NCBI lineage: Eukaryota > Metazoa > Annelida > Clitellata > Crassiclitellata > Lumbricidae > Aporrectodea > Aporrectodea caliginosa. The sequence continues at coordinate 15,405 of JACEVL010002339.1, forward strand.
ACTCCTTTGATCAATTCTCTGTTCCAGCTTCACAGCTTACAGCTGAGGATGCGGTTAGACTAGAAGAGTCGCCAAACACAAGTCCTGTCGATGCATCCGTGGACAGCGCCCTATGTCAGCTATCATCAGTTCAGACTGATGCTGACAGCACTGAGACTATTGCTAAATCTGCTGGTTATTCAGAAACTGTTTCCACAGATGACTTTTCAGGGTCCTCATTTCGACAGGAAGAATCTTTAGATTCGCTAGATACCTCAGGAAATCGTACAGTTGACAGTGATGTGATCAGTCCGTTAAACACGTTGATGGAATCGCCGCAGCATAGTATCAGTGGACACAGTTCTTCGGCAGATTCTGGAATTTCCTCTGGGGGTGCATTTACGACTTCACCATCTTCCATAGCGTCCTTGAATCTGTTGCGCACAAGATCATCTAGTACTTCTGTTGAATTGGAGCATGACACTGCCATTGAATTGAAGATTGAAGAGATGAAATGCTACATAGATTATAACAGTAAAATAGGCAAAGGAGGCTTTGGAACGGTTTATAAAGGTATACAAAACACTCTGAATTGTGCCTTTGATTTCTCTTTTTGTCTTTGTTCTTCTAGTTTTGAATTTAAATTTTTTATGTTTTCACTTTTGCTGTATTGAGATTTAAGATGCGTATTTGATAAATGCGTAACACTCGGCTGTTAAAAACAAAACTTAACTATAGCAGTTATCATGAGATTAGAGATGAGCACGGTTGAAAAATCATGGCCTGTCCTGGTCCGGCCTGCATCAAGCAGAGCCGAAAGGCGTCTAACCCGGTCCGTAAATTTCAGGCCACCCGCTCCGGCCTGAGCCGATGAACTTCTCGACATGAGATATATGGTACATGTAGTTTATTGTATAGGAGTGTTGTAATTAATTAGCGCCTCTGAGTAGAAATCTTGAAGGGGCGCTATATAAATATCTGAAATGAATGAATGAATGAAAGAATTTCAGAAAACTTGCAAGCTAATTTAGAATTCATCTGTTATTATCATCCGTTATATTGGTCACTTTGTATACATGGGTAAATATTGGTTTTAGGTGAATATAAACAGAAACCTGTAGCCATCAAGACTGGAAGGCTTGTTGAAGACAGTGAAAGACAATTTCTAAAGGTATATATTCAACTGCATGTATTCTAAGGTCATGGAATTATTGCTAACATCCTTTCCGGTTAATCTAATTTATTCTGTTCTATTTGTTCTGTTTATTCTAATGACTATGGCAACCACTGTGGCACACCTAATGTATGCCTCCCCTGCCTGGTGGGGTTATGCCAGTGAGGCTGATAGGAACAAATTACAAAGTATGCTAAATAGGATGAAACTTGGAGGTTTCCTCTTATCTACTACCCCTAGCGTTGTAGATATGTCCCAAGCTGCTGATTCTGGCTTATTTCAGGCTATTTGTGGGGATTCATGTCATGTTCTCCGAGGAATCTTCCCACCTACACAGCAAATCAAATATAACTTACATCCTAGAATTCACAACTTTGATCTCCCAATCAATGATAAATGTAATTACATACCACGTATCTTGTTTAAAGATACATATTAATTAATTGTCTTATAATTATAATTACTTGTATTTGTCTAGAATTATTAACGTTAGCCTGATTCTTTTAGCTAATTGTGTTACTTGTAACCTGTTGCGTTTTGTCAACTGGGGGGGCTCGTGGCGCATTGGATAACATCTGGCACAGAGACCGAGAGGTACCGAAGTTCGGTTTTCCCGTTGGGCGGATATGTAGATGCTGCTATTGCCGCTTGTATTGCAGGCTGTCTGTTCTGTTAGTAGTTAAGATTTCAATTGCATAACATGTAAATGTACAGCGCAGTGCTTTTTGTCAGGCGCTTATTAAAGAAAAGATATTATATTATTATTATTATATTTTGAAATTAAGCGAATATTGATAGACTTCTGTAGCATCATTATCATAATGCGTAAGGCATCAGTCAATTGAAATTGCAATCAAAAATTATAATTCATTGGGGAGGCCGATTGAAATCTACTGGATCAGGGAAAACCAGAAGTCAGGCTCCTGTGTGTAAGCAACTTTTTAAAAGACTTAACCCTTTAATGACGAGCGTGTACTAAAATGCATGGGAAATCCTATGCAGCTCGTCGTTAAAGGGTTAAGGCCTGCCATTAGACAATTGATAAAATATAACAATATAAGTAGGTTTCAAGTGGCTCAGTGGACATTTGTGTCCCGTGTCAAAACTATTGAGACATATTCTCCTTATAGTCATAGCAATATCTTCATATTTCATTGCAATAGCTTTGCTTGCTTTACTGAACATTCTTAGAACATGTCGGGTTAATTATTCCATTAATTTAAACTTGTGCACTGAAACCTATTGGTGTCAAATATGTAAATAATAAATGTGGGTTACCTCTGAGTTCTAAAAGATCAGTTAAAACATACTCTCTGCTACCTTTCCATTAAATTGCTTGCTCTAATTGTGTTATATTTTGATATGCTTGTTTCTCAGGAGAAGCAACTGGCTTTCCTTAGGAATACTTTCATTGTACCTATTCTGGCGTACACCATTGAAAAAGAGTAAGGAATTATCATATGCTCTGTCTTTTAAATTTATTTTAATTTCCATAATGGTAAATTTAGGCTTATTTTTATAATAAAAAATTGGAAAGTGTTCATACTTGCAACTTTTAGATATAGTGGAATACATACAAGTGTATCAGTATCAAACATTACATGTGTGTGTGTATAATACTGTATATATATATATATACATGTATGATGTATGTGTGACTGTGTGTATTTATGCTTACTTTTATACCAACTAGATAACTTTGACCCTGCTCACTTTCAGTGATGCTATTAGGTCTGATTGTTTTTTATGGGGGCTGCTTTATTTTATTAGTCCTGAGGCTGATTGTATAATCTGCTGGCCTGGAGATTCGGATCTCTGATATTGTATACTTATCTTATTTTTGTTGTTATGTTTAGTGAAATGCTGATGATAATGTATCCATACATGGAAAACAGTGACCTAACCAAAGTGTGTGAAGACCTTAATTGGAGAGATCGTTTGAGAGTTTTCTATCATTGCAGTGAAGGACTAGATTTCCTCCATCGACCTGTACCAGGAGTCAGGTAAAAGGCTATGATATCCTAAATTCAGTATACATATTATATGCTATCAGCAGAAGGCAAGTGATCAGATTTGTTCATGTAAAGTATAATTCATCTTCATATCTAAGATCGTGTTCCAAATGCTTTGACAAATATTTGTAGAAGAAAACTTTGATGCAACAAAAGGTATAAAAATGGTTAAAAAAGTGTAATGTGGCTAAAATGTACAGCATTCACGACTTCTCCAAGGGCTTCCAGCGCCGCAAAAGGCTTTCTCACATGGAATTTAGCAGCGCTATTTTATTGTATTCACTAACTGGATGCAATTCTAAAATACACTATTGCTGATGTCATTTTGTAAGCACATGCTGTCTATTTTGCATTAAATTGAATTTTGAATTAAATCAATTTGTTCAAGCATGCAGTACCATGCGCTTACTTTAATAGGTTTGTCAATGATGTAACCAATTAATTAGACTGTATGTCATTACTTGTAACCAACAGACTATAAAGTGCAACCATGCATGTTTCTGTATCAATATGTTGAATTTGGCCAAAATAGTTGTAGCATATCAGACATCATCATGCCAAGAATACAGTGCAATCTAGACCCAACACTACCATGTGGAAATTAATAGTGAACCTGATGAATAATTATACAATTTTAACTCTGCACATTTTTACAATTAAAATCTGAACATTATAATGTCTTTATATGCGTACTGTATTATTCTTATAGTTGTACCACTTTTGAACTTTTGGCCAGAGCATGAGAGTGTTGAGCAAACATATGATTGCAGAATTTGTACCTTACTAATCCTCGTACTTCAACTGATATTTTAAGGATTAGAAATTCAATTTTTTACAGGAATGAAATAATTCATGGCGATATAAAACCTGGAAATATCTTGTTGGATGTTAAATTCAATGCTCGTTTGGGAGATGTTGGAGTCGCTGCTGAATTGCCAAAAGATGCCACACACTATACAACAACACACAACATTGTTTATGGTACAGAAGGCTATGAAGATCCTTACAGTAAAAGACCAGAGATAAATGCAAAGGTCGTACGAAGGAAAGAGAATGACATTTTCAGTTTGGGTGTGGGTAAGG
>JACEVL010002340.1:0-19162 GCA_020284085.1 Aporrectodea caliginosa
GAATGGCAAGTCCGCTGGTTATTGTTAAAAAAGAAAGACGGTTCTCTGAGACTTGCCTGCGACTACAGATACATTAACTCGTTCACTGTGGATTGTAAATATCCGATGCCGATTGTGAAAGACGTGTTGCACAAAGTTGGAAAATCAAATGTGATCTCGATTTTTGATTGTCGAAGTGCTTACTGGACTTGTCCTGTTAAGCAAACTGATCAATGGAAAACTGCTTTTGTTACTCACAATGGACTGTACGAGTTTACTCGTGTTCCTTTTGGAATGATCAACTCAGGAAGAACATTTGTTAAAGCAATTAACATGGTTTTACAGCCTATAAATGAATTTGCTGAGCCCTATGTAGATGACATTGCTGTGCATTCAGATGATTGGAAGATTCATTTACAGCATTTAGATGCATATTTAATGCAAATGAGACTGCATAACATTACTCTGAACTTAAAGAAATGTATCTTTGGTAAGAGTGAGGTAAAGTTCATCGGTCATGTGGTTGGTTCTGGAACGATTCAAATGAATCCAGATAGAATTGAAAGTTTAATTAATTTGAAAACCCCAGAAACGAAGAAACAAGTTAAGCAGTTGCTTGGATTTTTTGGTTACTATAGACAGTTTATCAAAGATTTTGCACAGATTGCGAAGCCTCTATCTGATTTGACAAGCAAACATGTTCCAGATAAGATTGATTGGACTGATAGACATCAACAGGCATTTAATTTACTTAAAGATGCTGTACGCTCTAAAGTTGTTCTATATGTTTTTGATGTTGGAAAACCTTTTAATTTGTACTGTGATAGCAGTGATTTTGCAGTAGGAGCTGTTTTAACACAGCTGGATGATAAGGGAATAGAACGCCCTGTATCATTTATAAGTCAGAAATTGACTGACACCCAGAAGAGATGGGCAACTGTAGAGAAAGAAGCCTATGCTATTGTTTGGGCTCTAAATAAGTTGAAAGAGATAATAATTGGATCTAAAGTTCACATCTTTACCGATCACAATCCTTTAACTTATCTGACTGAATCTATGTCTAAGTCTGCTAAACTGGTGCGTTGGGCTTTAGCACTGCAAACTTTTGATGTAGAAGTTAATTATAAGAAAGGACGATTAAATGTTGTAGCAGATTGTTTATCTAGATTATAAGATTGTTCATTTACTGTATTGTATAGTATTAAGTTTATTGCATAATTTAGTATACGATGATTTCGCAAATTTTTAAATTTAATTTGCTCAATCCAAAGAAAGGGAAGGAGGTAATGTGAACAAATGTTTTGCATATATAATGAGCACAGGTGTTCTTTAGGTTGATATATATATAATGTGTATCGATTGTTAAGCGTTTTAGTCTTAGGCCTTAGTTGCGCTGTCGGCTCGTGGGCGCTTGGCCTAAAGTAGCCTAAACATTGGCTGACGGTAGATTGTTTTACACGTGCAGTTAGCGCGCCAAACTTAGAAACTGCTGATGACAGTGAATTTGAACTATACAGTGTAGTACAGTTGTTTTAAGGCAAGAGTTGAGTTTGTTGTTATTAAACTGTGTTTGAAGAAAGAAAGAAACATTCAAAGAACTGTGTCAATTTAATTCTTAAACAGTTAGAAGACGTTGAGAAATTTATATGTAGAGATAAGGAAAGTTCTTGAGGTAGGTCACAACTAAAGAAGAAAAGAGTTGGTGACAGTATGTATGTATGTATGTATGTCTGTATGTATGCATGTATGCATGTATGTATGTATGTATGTATGTATGTATGTATGTATGTATGTATGTATATATGTATGTATGTATGTATGTATGTATGTATGTATTTTCGTTTATTCAATTAAAGTCTTACTGTCAGAACGCAACAAGTGCTAATTGTTCTAGAATATAGCAGTTCTGTGACATAGGCTTTGCTTAGTGACATCGGCTGGCTGTTATGACTAGTAGATGTTTTTGAACAGTTCTTATTGTCTTTGGCTGGAAAGCCGAATGGATGGGTCTAAGAGCGCAGGTTGTATCGGCTCTCCTGCCAAACCGGGCATAGCCGTCGGTGGACATGTTCCGGGTCACTGATCATTGCCCTTAACAGCACGTCGGCTGCTTCGTCGGTTATAGAGTCTGCTGTCGGGGCATAATTATGGTGGAAGGAACCCAGCCCTCTTCACCCGCTCGATAAAACTCTCGATGCGATCGCGCTCCACTCCGATCATGAACCGCGCCACATTTAACTGAATAAAAACCTTGCTTACCGAGATTGAAACGTAGATGGTTAATTTTTATGAATGATTATAGATTGTTAACAAGGGAATCGTGTTTTAAATAATGATGGAAGAACCACTGTTAATCCGATGATTAATAACAACCACAGTCAATGGAACTCATAAACTCTTAATCTGAACTTAATCCATAAGGCTACTTGAACACAGAAGTCAAGCGAACAATGACCGTAAAGAGAGCCATGTCAAGGAATGGTGCTTAAATCGTAATCTAGAAATGTGTACAGCCCTCAGTGAGCTACGTTATGGCATTTCATTAAGACTGAAGAAACAATCAGCGAAACAGAAGTGATAAGATTGCGAATGATTAACCTTAGGCAATGAAATTACTTACGAACGACAAGAACCTTGACACTGAATTGGTTCCCACCAACACATTCTGCGGTGTACCTCCCAGCCGTTGATAGATGATGTTCAGGTTCAGCAGTGTTTATTGTTGCGTTTTTAACTGTTAGACCTGAAGACGAGTCAAATGCATAGTCTGCCGCATAAGAAGGATTCACAGTGTCGTCATAATTTACTATATCAACCGGTGTTAACTCATCCGTCGTTGCAAGAATCGTCCACTTAACACCGTTAGGGCTTGTTGGAAAGTATAAGAGTGTGCTGAGATTTCCCTCATAAACGGCGACGTTTTCGAGCTGTGCCGTACATGGACCAATCGTACCTGAAATAAAGACAACTGGTGTCTAAGGTCGTGTCAGTTCATATCCGTATTATGAAAATCGAGACATCAGGTGAATTTGTAAAAAAAATCGTAATTAAATATACATAATTACTTTGCTGTTTAAGCTGTTTCGATTGTAGCTTTAGACTGTTCTGAATCTCGCTAGTGAGCAAGTAAGTATTAACTTCAATTGCGCCGGTCTCTGAGATGCAAGGCATTAAACTGAGCGTTGTCAGATTAATGTCCAGAATTGCAGTCCGTTAATACGTAAAAACAGTCCATGGTTGTTAAGCAGATGGAAAGGTAAACCTTAGGTTGACAATAAATTACATAAGCAATCGAACAGTCGAGGAGACTTATAATTGGTTGCGGGTCTACGTTAAACATCGATTTTTTTAATGAATAAACATGCTTATGTATTTTGAGATATCAAGCATTTGAGATCATGTACGGAAGTCTACATCATTTGTCATCATTCTGTATTCTCCACCGTCTGAAGAACAGTGTCACCTTAAACTGAAATCTTATTATTAGTTTGTAAGAAATTAACCGAATAATGAAACAATAAATTCAAATTTCTGTCACTAGTACTGTTCATCTCATTCATTCATTTCGAGCACTTGTTATAGCGCCGCTTCAAGATTTCTACTGAGAGGCGCTCCCGACTACAGCGCGGACACTGAATTGGAGTTTCACGCCGAAGCGCATGAACAATTGTGAGTGAATAATAATAATAATAATAATAATAATAATAATAATAATAAAAATATCTTTTTCTTTAATAAGCGCCTGACAAACGCACAGCGCTGTACATTTACAAGTTATGCAATTGAAACAATCTTAACTACTACAAGAACAGACAGCCTGCAATACACGGCGCTAATAGCAGTCTACAAAGCATGTCCGTCCAACGGGGGCTCGAACTCGGTACTCTCGCTCTCCACGCCAGATGTTATCCAATGCGCTATCGGGCCCCCCAGGGTTCCTACGCGGCGGCTTGAGGTGGATTCGAACCCGCAACCCTCCGGCTGCAAGGCACCGAACATACCCCTAGGGCCTACACCACCGCGCCCCACTTGGTGTCGATGTTTCACAATTTCCATCGACACAAACTCCAAACAATTTGTCATAAATTGTGTGAACAATTAATAGGTCTCTGCTAAACTTGATAATCACTTAAATTCTTTACGAACCAACCGCATTGTATTCTGTAATTCTTAGTTCTTACTTCTACTGTAGATGCGGCATTGAAATTTAATTGAAAATTATTCGAGTGATTTTTAAATCATGTTGCATTATATGGACCGAAATTTCATATTTCTTAAAGCAAGCTTACATGGCGATGAACAGGATTCGTTAAACTCCGGTGCATTTGTCATAATCCAATCATACGTGATCTCCGTTGGTTCACCAAATGTCAGTATACATTGGTAACTATTGACAACGACATTGACTGTAATGGTTGATATTGCAGTGAACACATACATGTCCGTCTTGTTCATATACGGCCTATCCTCTGTGTAATATGCTCCGTTTATTATCCAGGTCATAACTGCAGGGATAGGATGGGTCGTGCTATCTGCGTAAGCCACTGTGCAAGACAGCTGAACAGTGGATGAGGCACTGTCAGGACTGCACGAACATTCTGGACCGCTGCCTGAAAGACATAACATAATCTAATATAAACATATAAATAATCTGTGACTGAACAGGTAATTTAATGAGTAATTGCATTCGTCGCTATTTCAAAGGTCAATGTAGATTTGTAGTTTAACTTAAGTAGGCCTATTATATTGTATTGTATTTGATCATTTATAAAGCGCTTCTCATAGCATAACTTGTAGTTTAACTTAAGTAGGCCTATTATATTGTATTTCATCATTTATAAAGCGCTTCTCATAGCATAACTTGTAGTTTAACTTAAGTAGGCCTATTATATTGTATTTCATCATTTATAATGCGCTTCTCATAGCATAAGCCTTTTTCAGAAGCGCTCCCAGTGCGAGGTACTCCGAGAAAACGAAGAATTTAAAGTGAGAGAAAGAGGTAGAGATGCTAACAGAGAGGATTATAGAGCGTAGAGAAGGAGGAAGTCCATTCCATAGGAGGGACCTATGCAGGCAAAGGATCTGAATTGAGCCTAACACACGGGGATAAAAGGTCAAGCCGGTCAGAGGATCTGATAGGACGCAATGACGTGGCAGAGAGGAGACGGAGAATTTGGTTACAAAGATATTTTGAAGCAAGACCCAGTTGAGATGTGAGCAGGAGAATGAGAACTTTTAGTTGGATGCGCGCAGTAGAGATGTGAGAGAATCGAGGAAGGCGAGCTAAAGGTCTGGCAGCAGCATTCAGTACGGACTGAAGAGGAGATAGACAAACCTTGGGTAAGCCAACAAGAAGATAATTGCAATAGTCAATTCGAGAACGGACAAAAGCGTGGACAATTAAGGTGAAGGTAGAGGATGAAACAGATCTGCTAATAGCCCTGAGACGCCTAAGTTGGAAGTAAGAAGAGCGGGTAAGCTTGTATATGTGTTCAGTGAAGGTTAGAGAGCTGTCTAGGGTGACACCCAAGTCACGGACACTAGATGAGAGTGTGAAATGTGGAAACTTTTCAGAGAGTAAGGTATAGTCGAGTTTCAGTTGTTGTGGTGTGCCAAACCAGATAATTTGGGTTTTCGAAGAATTTAAAGAAAGGTGATTGGAGGACATCCACATAATTACGGAGATCTTTGGAAAGAGCGTCAATATTACTAGCAAGAAGGAGTTGAGCAGAAGGGGCCCATGCACATACGCTTGGACATCACCAGCAAAAAGATGGCCAATAGCCCAATGATTTGGGAAAAGGGAAGGAATACCAGCCGAGTATAAAATTAATAAGAGGGGGGCCTAGGAAAAAACCCTGAGGAACACGCAATTTACAGGGACCCACTGAGTCCTGGAGTCGCCAGAAATGATCATTTGAGTGCGATCAGACAAGTAAGACCGAAGCCAAGCGGTACATGACTTTTTGGCGCCGCCGTTTTGGCGCCGGATGTTTAGACGCCGGATGTTTATACGCCAGATGTTTAGGTGCCACCGTTGGGTTGGTAAAATATTTCTATCTCAGAAACACGCAATCGAAGTTGGATTTGATGAGAAAGTTCTTTGGTAAATGGAGGCTGAATTGATGAAAAAGTTTTTTCGCTAAAGAAAGATTGATTGATAAAAGAATTCTTGCTGAACTAGAAGCTGCATTGATGAAAGAATTGTTTCCGTAAATGGAAGCTGGATTGATGAAAAGAATTGATTCAATGGGCGCTGGATTGATAAAAATAACTGCTCAATGGAAGCTGGATTGATGAAAAGAATTGTTTCAATGGGAGTGGATAACTTATAAGAATTGTTTTCTTAAAATCGAAGCTAGATTGATGACAGTAATCATGGACATTGGTAGACTGATTTCTTACCAACGAATAATACAGCATTAAGAAGATGGTATTAATTCACCAAATTCAATTTTAATAAATCCAACTCACAATAAGAACCTGGCTATCCTTCTCATATTTCTTGGCATTAAAAACTTAACATTATTTACTACGTTTATTAGCGCCAAAACGTTCGGCGCCAAAACCTCCGGCGCCAAAACGGCGGCGCCAAAATGTCCGGCGCCAAAACGGCGGCGCCAAAACGTCCTGGAGCCAAAACAGCGGCGTCAAAACGTCCTCATCCTCCGCACACGGAGATCAATCTTCGCAAGCGATCGGAGCCGGAGCCCGGACGCGGAGAAATGAGTCCCAGTGCAGCAATCGCGCAGGTACTCGGGCGCAGCTCCGTGTAAAAAGACATTGAGTGATTTAAAGACAAGCAGACAGAGCTTGAACTCGATGCGGAACGGAACAGGCAGCCAATGGAGGACATCGCGGAGGAGCGGCGTGATGTGGTCGTACTTCCTCCTATTGCAGATAAGCCTCGCAGCGGCATTGAGAACCGACTGGAGTCCGTCCAAGAGACACGCAGGCGCGCCGGCCAGCAGGCTGTTACAGCGGTCCACTTTGGAAGCGACGAAGGCGGCGACGGCCGCTCTCGCAGCCTCAAAAGGTAAGGACTTGATGCAGCTCCTGATGAGACGGAGCTGGCGAAAGCAAGAGCCGACGGTCCACGCGACGTGGCGCCTCATGGACAGATCAGACTCCAGCAGGACGCCTAGATCACGCACAGAGGTCGAGGGCCGTATCGGGGCCCCACAGACATTCAGCGCGTCGGTGTCGAGATGGAGACACCGTCTGCTAGTCGCGCACCACAGAAAGTCCGTCTTCTCAGGGTTGAGTCGCAATCTGTTGCACCGCATCCATTCAGCGATCCGCTCAATGCCAAGCTCCATTCGTCGCCGCTGCTGTTCGACTGTCGATGGAGGTCCCCACGTGTAGAGCTGAGAGTCGTCGGCATAGAAATGTGATGACAGACCGAGACTGGCAGCAAGCTCACCCACGTCGGCGGTGTAGAGCAGGAACAGCAGCGGCCCAAGTACGGAGCCCTGAGGGACGCCGCAGGAGAGAGAGCGGACGGTTGAAAGGACCCCGTCGAAGAGGACCGTCTGTCGGCGATCGCAGAGATAGGAGCGAAGCCAGTCCAGCGCTGACGAGCGGATCCCGTACGTCCTCGACAAGCGCTCCACCAGAACATCGTGGTCTACCGTGTCGAAGGCGGCCGAGAGGTCAAGCAGACCAAGCAGAGCGTAGTCGCCTGCCTCGATCGCCTCCGTGAGGTCAGTTACCACCTTTAGGAGAGCGGTCTCGGTCGAGTGGTACTTCCGGTAGGCCGACTGATGGACCGGCAGAAGACCGGCCGACGACAGGTAATCGGTTAGCTGGACGCTAACGACGCGCTCGAGAAGCTTCGACAGGAATGAGAGGTTGGAGATCGGTCGGTAGCTGGAGAGTTCGCAGGGGGAAAGCGTCGCTTTCTTCAGGCGAGGAGTGACGTACGCGTCCTTATAGCACGTCGGAAAGGCGCCGGAGGACAGCGATGTGTTGAAAACTGACGCGATATAAGGAGCGAGCAGATCGATACAGGACTTGAGCAGCCACGTCGGCATGGGATCCTTCATGGAGTATTTGTCGACAGCTTCGTTGACCATCCGGCATACGACATCGGATGTTACGGGCGCGAATGACAGGAATCGATCAGCCGTCTGGATGTCACGGAACACCGGTGGTGGCGCGCCATCGGTGGCCGACCTGACATCAGAGACCTTCTGATCGAAGAAGTCGGCGAAGGCCTCGGCAGAGAGTCCAGGAGCCGGACTCGGGGCGCCATCTCCCTTCCTGCCCAGACCATCGTTAATCGCGCGCCAAAGAGACGCCGGATCTAGTCGAGTGTCTACTTTTGATCTCCAGTAGCATCCCCTTTTGGACTGGACGAGCCGATGCATCGATCCTAACGACTCCACCCAGCACTCACGAGCCGTCGCTGAACGTGTAGAGCGGCTTGGTGAAAAATTGCTCACTTAAAGACAGAAGCATGAAATTTGGTACACGGTAACAACATACCATGGGGAAAATTTTTGGCTATAGGGCCATCGCAGATTTGCTCCCTGGCCCCAATGGCAGCCATTTTTCAAAATGGCCGACCGAAGTTGAGATTTTCCAATATCTCAGCTTCTAGTTCACTTAGAATCCTGATCCTGGTGTCTAAACATACATATTTAGGGACAAGGATTCCAATAGAACCAATTGCAAACACTTATCTACACGAGATTGGCAGCCATTTTCCAAAATGGCCGACCAAAAGAGATTTTTCAATATATCAACTTCTAGTTCACTTAGAATCGTGATCCTGGTGTCTAAACATACATACTTAGGGGCAAGAATTCTAATAGAACTAATTGCAAACACTTATCTACACGAGATTGGCAGCCATTTTCCAAAATGGCCGACCAAAAGAGATTTTTTAATATCTCATCTTCTAATTCACTTAGAATAATAATCTTGGAATATTATTATTATTGGTGTCTAAATTGTCACATTTAGGGGCAAGGATTCAAATGGTACTAATTGCAACCAATTGTACCCCCCCCCACCCGTTTGAAAACTCAACTGTCATAAGCATAGTATATTCCTAGCTACGCCAATTTATTTCACCATAATATTTATGAAACTTGGTGGTGTGTTCAAATTCATGTGGAAATAAAACAAATGATGGCATATCAGCAATTCAGCATGCTATTAATGTTTTCATAGATGTATATTGAACAATATAACAGTTAGTTCACATTTTAGAAACCAGTTTCCAGAGAAAGTACTGCCCAACATCGTCCAAGTCATTCACGGTCACATAGACCTCTACACAGACAGAGACTAGTACACTGTAGAGCAGCTTTCACACATTTGCACTGTCCCCTGCAGCCCTTCTCGCAGCCACATATGAGCAGTTCAGAACAGGCATGAGAAGCTTCTGGGAGTGTTGTCCACTTCACTTCCCAGCCTCCTTCGATCGTTTGCAGCCACCCCCATTCGCCAGGACAAGGTAGCTTGGGAACAGCCTCAAACATCTGTGCCCAGACATAACCTGCCTGGTAGGCAGCTCTCTTTGTGTGTTCCACAAGTGCAGCTTGAGTTGGTGGAAGGCCATCCATTGGTCTGTCTTTCTGTGACTACAGCTGCTTCCGTGCCTCATTCACTTTCTCTTCGCTGCTCGCACGGTCATGCAGAAGAACTACAAAGCGCTCCAGTACATCGAGCTGACCCTCAACAGAGCTGGGAGTTGATGCTAAGGTACAGAAGGCTGGGGTTACGTCGTTGAATGTCTTCCAAATGTCCCACACAGTCCTTTGTCCGCGGCCAGCAAAGGATTATACTGCGTCACATCCGCTAAATGTGTAGGAAGGGCAAAGCCACACACTTCTCTGGACCGAGAGCACGTGCCATCTCAGGGGTTGGTAGGTACCTGAAGCTCTTTCCGGAGGCAAAACCAACCCACAGTTCGTCAATGCTGAGCTGCTGAATTGCTGCTATGGCTAACACCAACACGTCAGAGTCAACAGTGTGGATCATTACTTTACGATAGCCGTGTTTGGCAGCATCTGAGACGTGCAGGAAAATCCTTGTATCGGCTTCCTCCTGAGTACAAGGAGCAAGTCCAGTTGTGTCCCTTGGCTGAGTACAGAGCACGTCCTTGTGGTATGTGGCGATGATCGGTCTTTCTGTGTCTGTTTTAAGTTTCGCTATTTGCAGGTTCAAAAAACAAAACAACTCTGACTTGTTTTCGTTGTTTCTTAGAAATTCCTGCCAGTTTCTAGGTAGGGAATTAGAAGATTCCACTCGCCTTCGGCTTCCCTTACCCCTCACACTGCGTGTGTATGTCTTCAAGCTGCCATGCACATTTTTCATCCCATATCACATCGACCCTGTGCACATGTTTTAGCTGTCTTGTGATGTAGGGCAAGAAGATATGGGAGGCATAATCTGAGAAGGTGCATGCAATGCCAGGCTTGAGCATGTTGACTATGACTGCTCCATCCAGGATAACAGCATCAACACTAGGTACGCCCAGTGAAGGGCCTGGGTGGATATCTGGAATGGCGTCATCTGTTGAAGTGGGAACCAGCTCTTCTAGGCAGCTGACAATGTCTGACTTGGTTCCTAGCCGCAATTTGCCCATATTCGAGAGTGATGGTGGGCATGCTTGATTCTCGTGTGCAAAGAATTCGTCAAGGTCTCCTTCACGTGTCTGACAGGAGATGTACAGCCTGGAGAAAAGTGAACAGTCACTCTTCACAGATGACAGCTGGTGCTTTGCTCTTGACTTGTCAGGTACAGGTGGACGATTGAAGAGAGGCAAGTTGTTTCGTTTGATTAGGTCATTGACATGTCGTGATTGGTTAACAAGACGTTCGTTGACCAATGTTTCGTGCTGCTTTTGTCTGGTTTCCCGATGTTGCGCATTGTGTTGATCACTGCAGGACCAGCCAGATCTCTGCTGTCCAGGACAAGTAGGTCATTGCTTTCGTCAATGAATGGGCTTCCCATCTCCTCGATCACATTGCTGAGAGCCTTTACCTGGTTGAAAAATGTTACCTGCGTGCTTTTTGTCTGCTCATGATGTCGAAGATCAGATTCCATTTTTGGTTTCTGAATCGATGCCTGGAACTCTTCTGGTCCAGACACCATCTATCGTAGTAGAGCTTGCGGGTTCTGTGTGAGGCCTACAGCACCGCCACCATCCTTCACACAGGCGTTGTTCTGCTCATGGGCTTGGTCTATGGCGATATTGGAGAATGCCTTCTTTACTGTGAAGTTGCCAAGCAGAAATTCTGCGTACACAGCAGGATGTCCATGTCGTGGGGAAAGTAAGGCGATACCAGTACCTCTGTTCAGACGATAGTCGGGAAGGTACTCCGCCATTGAGGGATCGCAGGTTGCGGAATATATATATATAATTAATCACTTCTATATAAAATAAGCACTCTAACAATATATGCATATAATAATATATGCATATAACTTCAAACTACAGACTTCTACTTAGCCCACTGCCACTGAGGTATGCTCAAGCCTACAACATCGTGCCGCCACCACCAGCACTTATTATTTATAGTTGACTCGTCGTGAGCCTATCACAGTTGGTATTTGAAATTAGGGGATCGCCACGGTTCCCAAACGTGACGTCCATGGCGGCCAATCTTGTGTAGATAAGTGTTTGCAATTAGTTCTATTGGAATCCTTGCCCCTAAGTATGTATGTTTAGATACCAGGACCAGCATTCTCAGTGAACTAGAAGTTGATATATTGAAAAATCTAGTTTGGTCGGCCATTTTGGAAAATGGCCGCCAATCTCGTGTAGATAAGTGTTTGCAATTGGTTCAATTGGAATCATTGCCCCTAAATATGTATGTTTAGACACCAGGATCAGGATTCTAAGTGAACTAGAAGCTGAGATATTGGAAAATCTCAACTTCGGTCGGCCATTTTGAAAAATGGCTGCCATTGGGGCCAGGGAGCAAATCTGCGATGGCCCTATAGCCAAAATATTTCCTCATGGTATGTTGCTACCGTGTACCAAATTTCATGCTTCTGTCTTTAAGTGAGCAATTCTTCCATATTTTGCACCAGGCCGCCCCACTACGTGTCTTTTTGTAGGGACGCTCGAACCGTCTAGCATGACGCTTCGCGGAACGACACTCAGCGTCGTACCATACAATCCTTGTCATGTATTGCATAAATTGTTACCGCCGATCAAGCAATCGCGGCCACGGTCCCATAACCGTGAGCTTCCCATGTTTGACAACCTGTCTCAGAAATGCTTCCTTGCCCGGATGCTATACAAATAAACTATGATTTCCCTAGATCTGGCTATTTAAACCCTTCATTTTCCCCTATGACTAGCTCTAGCTCTTCCTCCTCTGTACAATAAAGCCTCTCATTCAATTAATGGTTGTGTATATATAATTTTTTGTCATTTGTTTTGAATGTATTAATCTTGCTGTGTACAGTGCTGTGCGTTTGCTAGTGCTTCTCAATAAAGGAGATACTTACTTACTTGTCAGACGAAGCCCTCACATGGCAAGTGATGTCAGCCATCGGCGCATGCGCGTCGAGTAGGGCCGTGACGACCTCGTCGAACCGCGGGCGGTAGACCACCACGAAGACGAACGCGTTTCCGGAAACGGTCACCCTGGCGATGAGATGCTCGAAGGTGATCGGCTCGAACGGGGCGGTGATCTTCGAGAGCCTGACAGCAGCAGACGCGATCACTGCGACGCCGCCATGATTCTGATAGAAGATGTCGTCCGTTCTCGCCCCCGGCCGAACAGGACGAACCCGTTCCAGCATCTGCAGCCTAGTGGACCTCAGACGCCGAAGAGCGACATCGTCACCGTCCTCATGCCAGGTCTCGGTCAGTCCGAGGATATCCAATCCAGCGTCACGCCAACACTGACCGACCACGTCAACCTTGTTGGCAAGAGATCGAACGTTGAGCGTGGCGCATCTGAGTTGACGAGTCTGATGAGAGACATGACGCTGCAAGACTGGTCGGATCAGGCAATCGGTAGTATGACGAGCTGCCTCAACCGGGGAACGAGAAGAAGTGACTGAAGACGGCGGCCCCGAAGCAGAATCAGCAACATGGCTGACGGCCCGATGACGAAGCGGCCGGTTGCCTGTAATCACCGGTACGGAGCCCAGCATCGTTGAAGTCAGCACATACGGGCATCTGGAGCGTACACAGTGCAGGCCTGCACGGCGGCCGCTGGTACGGCGCCGCAATCCCAGTTCACTAACGCGACGACGTAGAACAATGTCAGGCCCAGGGCCAGTGAAGCGTAACGATGACAACAATGCAGACCCGAATCGAGCGTCACGCATCGCCAAACACTCGATTAATGAGTCGAGAAAATCCGACTAAAACTACGCAAATTGCGATGAAACTACCCGAAAATCCAGGAATTAATCAGCACTGTATAATCCACGGTCGAAAACAATCCAATGTATCCAAAAACCAACTCAGCGGATAGAGTAGCGAGCGAAAACTGCGAAGAATTAGCAGACCTATGCAACATCCCGCGAGCAGCCACAAGCGGCGCTCCTTCTCAAAATCTTTGAGTCTACAGCAGGTCTCAAGGCGTTGGAGTAGAATTTCATGATCAACCATGTCGAAGGCCGACGAAACATCAAGAAGAGCAAGAAGAGTGAGCTGAGACCTGTCAACAGCTGAATAGATATCAGAAAGTAGAGAGAGGACAGAGGAGGGCTGTTTCTGTGGAGTGATAAGCCCTGTATCCAGACTGATGGGAAGGTAGGAGTCCTGAATGTTCAAGATAGGGGAGAAGCTGCATGGAAACCAGTTGTTTGTAAGTCGTTCTCAAGTATCGGATGCCTCTGTTATTACCCAAGAACATTAGCACTTAGAGTCTGAAATTTGCAATTGGCTGCACTTACGAATAAGGTTAGGCCTATAGGTTATAAACTGTTTTGAAACAAGGTTGACGTTATCAACACTTAGCAACACATTGCCTGGCACTGGGATATTTTATTTGTTTGGCTGAATAAAAAGTTCATATGCAATATGAACAAAAGCTGCTCGAATTTATTTATCCTGAAACTGTTACTTTGGTTTATTTTTTTCTAATATAACAATACTTTTCCACTTTCCACTTTTATGTTCCCAATGCTGGCCTCTTTGAATTTCACTTTGCACCAGAACTGACCTCAACATTTTGACCTAGTTCTGGCAGACCTGTTTATCGTTGACATATTTAGGAGATTTCATTATATTTTATCCTATTGCCAACGCAAACCATCATCATCAGCCAATGTTATTGTTAACTAAATAAGAATAAACATGAGGTTGTCATTACTTACGGACGACGAGAAGCTTGGCGCCCTTTTTGTTGCCATCGTTACTACAGTTTGCGATGTACAACCCTGACGTTGATATCAGTTGTCCATTTTCAGTTGTCGTCGAATTCTGTATTATTAGACCACTCCGATTAACGTAGTAGAGATATGCCAGGGTTGGATCAACTGTGCAATCGGGAATTGTGATCGGTCTTGGCTCTGCCTCATCCGACGTAGGAACAACGCTCCACTTTACAGTGCAAGGACTGGCTGTCACGTTCATTGGTACATTGAGTTTTCCCTCACGGACCGCGATATTCTTCATATTCGGGACACAATATCCTAAAGTAAAAACATGATCTGCAAATTCCATTTCGGATTTCGCATGATAACAAAAGTACCAGAAGCAGCCACTTAGATCTGCAATAGACGTGCTTTTAAACTTCATTAAGATATTATATAGAAATCAAAATATGCTATGGAAATGTCCAAATAGACTAAGTCCGAGTAATGTTTCAACAAGGTGTACCAGAAAGCGGAGGCAGCGCCTCAAATATACCAGAATTGTTGTCTTCGAAGAAAAACTCTAGCGAGACAAGAATCTGCAAACTCACGAGCAAACTGTTTGAAAGTAAAGTGGTAGAAAAGGAACGAATTTAGTAGAATAAAATTAGATTAGTGCAGGTGAAAAGCAACTAAAGGAAGCAGCTTATTCATTCATTCATTCATTCATTCATTCATTCATTTCAGATATTTATATAGCGCCCCTTCAAGATTTCTACTCAGAGGCGCTCCCGACTACAGCGCGGACACTGAATCGGAGTTTCACGCCGAAGCGCATGAGCAATTGCGAGTGAAGGACTTGCCCAGGGTCCCTACGCGGCGGCTTGAGGTGGATTCGAACCCGCAACCATCTGGCTGCAAGGCACCAAATATACCCCTTGAGGTGGATTCGAACCCGCAACCCTCCGGTTGCAAGGCACCGAACATACCTCTACACCACCGCGCCCCGCAGCTTATGGTAAGAGAGCCAAAGTCATTCATTCATTCATTCATTCATTCATTCATTCATTCATTTCAATTTGTTATAATAGCTAATGCATTCGGACCATCATTGTAACAAAATTATATTCTGTTCAAGGCAAAGCTGGTTTATTTCTCACAAAATAATATTTATTGTGAAGTCCCAGTGATGACATTGCAGACATAAGAGGAATACACCGTAAATAACCAGCGTTTTACAGGATGTCTGCGATTCAACAAAGTCTTCACGAGACGTAGTAATGAATGTAATCTTAATAATGATTATATTGCTGTACTCAAGATGGCCAAGTCTTTTGTATACTGCATTCAAACATACTTGCTATCGTAGTAGAAGGCTCAGTTGTCGTCAAAATCTCCGTATATGTAGTCTGTAGCTGAGAAGTTGTTGTCGTTGCCGGAGTAGTTGTAGTAGTAGTTCCTATTGTTGGCAGAGGAGTAGTTGAAGACGGTTGCGTAGTCGTTGTTGGTGGCAAAGTAGTTGTCGTAGGTAGTTTAGTAGTCGTTGTTGGTGGCAGAGTAGTTGTCGTGGGTAGTTTAGTAGTCGTTGTTGGTGACAGTGTAGTTGTCGTAGGTAGTTTAGTAGTCGTTGTTGGTGGCAGAGTATTTGTCGTAGGTAGTTTAGTAGTCGTTGTTGGTGAAAGTGTAGTTGTCGTAGGTGGTGTTCTAGTCGTTGTTGGTGAAAGTGTAGTTGTCGTAGGTGGTGTTCTAGTCGTTGTTTGTGAAAGTGTAGTTGTCGTAGGTGGTGTTCTAGTCGTTGTTGGTGAAAGTGTAGTTGTCGTAGGTGGTGTTCTAGTCGTTGTTGGTGAAAGTGTAGTTGTCGTATGTGGTGTTCTAGTCGTTGTTGGTGAAAGTGTAGTTGTCGTAGGCGGTGTTCTAGTCGTTGTTGGTGAAAGTGTAGTTGTCGTAGGTGGTGTTCTAGTCGTTGTCGGTGGACGAGTTGTCGTAGTTTGAGGTGGTGTAGTAGTGGTTGTTTTGCTGATTGTTGTTGTAAAAGGACATACTGAAAATAGTTCTATACGAATTATGAAGCACAAAAACGAGTAGGCTACAAGATTTTTTCGCTAATAAATGTTTCGTAAATGAAATATCTTTTATGTAGTGCTAATGACCCTGTTTTTCCTCAGTGGAGAGGGATGGCCTCTAACTTGTGAGCTGATAATACTCAGCCATACTGTGTGTAACACTCGCGGCATTCACCTTAGTTGCTAAACTAATAATTGGGACATCTGTTGGAACGCTCCGTCCTTGGATGTCGTCTAACTCTCTCCGGTTTAATCCCAGGTCAGCGCCAGAGTTATAAAGACAGACTTACGCTACCTGTTGCTTCCTGTTCCTAGGTCATCACTTTCTAATGCTTTGGGCGACGTTGGTTTGACTTTAGACCAGGAATAGACACTACTCTGAGCATGTGAAGACCATGTACAGTAGAACATGAATATTTGTAACATTATCAGTGTTTAAATGGCAGCTTTCGAATTAGCCAACGATACAATTATTTTGGTTTCTGTTCAGTGTCGTTCTTCCTCAAAGCAAGATGGTGGCTTCGCCGTGGTTGGTTCGTCCTTCGCTCTGGTTTTGGCTTCTCTTCAGGCAAGCGACCTGCGAAGTGAGCTCCTTACTCTGTCGCTGCCTCTATTTCGCTAGTGTTATCAGGTCGGAAAGACCTGATGTGGTCTTTGAGGAGGAGCTACATAAGAGTGCTTTTACGAATAACGAATACCATTACATTAGTTTAAGATCAGTCAATTGATTCCTGTGCTATGAATACGTTCGTATCCATTATTAATTATATGCAATGAGCTTCTCCAGGAAACTGTAAAACTGACCTGCTACTGAGCAAGATGCACTGAACTCCGGTGCATTCGTTGCGATGAATTCATACACAGGATCAGTTGGTGCATTAAAAGCAACTATGCATGTAAAGTTTCCTGAAACGCTGTTGTCCACTGTAATCGTTGATCTAGATTCGAATACATAGTAATCGATTCTCGTCCTGACAGGAGTGTCCGTTGTGTAAATGACGTCACCGATTTTCCAAGTCATATTAGCATTGATCGGATGTATTGTGCCATCAGCGTATAAGATACTACATGATAGTTGAACAGCGTCTGGTGAAGTGGCATTACATGAACATTCCGGAGCATAACCTGTCAAGGTAGAAAAGGAGGTAAAATAATAATTTAGTTTAGTGAAGTTTTCGGAAATGAGCTGACGTTTCCATTCTCGATAATTTTATGCTAGCCTGTCGTCTTTTGTAACTTACGTAGGATTAAAGTCATTAAAGCTTCTGAGTAGAGCCCCTTGAAGAAGCGCTACATAAATTCTATGATTGATTGATTGATTGATTGATTGAAAGCAAACTAACTTGTTTCGTTGGGACTCGGCATTTCATGAACTGAGAGAACGCGAGATTTGTATATAATATTATCACAGAATAGAGCTACGCTTTATCTATTCTGTGATATTATACAGTCTCTATGGCGTATTTTTGCTATTACTAACTGCAATATGACCTAATTATTTATAGCTAAAAATGAACATTGAACACTGTGCTCAAAGTTGTGGCACATGTAGGCCTACTATAACAGTAATGGATGTTTCCCAATCAGCTCTGTTTGAACTCGACGAAATCGCAATATATTTATGTGGCCTGCATGGCACAACTCCGCAGAAGCGCTTCAGGATTTCATCGCTGGAACCACAACTCAACCATCCACCACTGTTGTACGGTAGGCTAGATGCCGCGCTTCCGAACATGAACTCGAGTCCGTCGTGCTTTCTTGTGTCTCGGACCTTCCTCCTTGAACAGTCTTCAGCCAGTTGACTCCATTCAGCAAGCATTTTCAAACTATCTTATAGCTCAGTGTCTTTATATATACAGGAAACGTTAGAAATTGAGTAGTTTAATACATGTACATTCATACATTAGGCCCTGATGATTAGGGTGTGTCTTAAAAAATTAAGTTTCAAAATTAATATCGGCCAGGTTGTTTTTGTATTCCACATTGAGAAATTGTCATTTGTCAAATTAGATGAAAATTGGAAGAGATTTATTTAGAACTTGTTCAAAGCCCCGAAAGAAGTTTCACTTAGACAACAATGTGATGCATTGTAAGTTTTAAAGATAAAAAGCAAATTTCAACACTTAAACATAAGATTATACGGCAAAATCAGAGGAAATACTATAAATTTTTTTTGTCATTTATTTATTCCCTTTACTGCTTTTGGGAGTTTCGATAGTACTCGACCATTTCAGGGACAAAATGTTTTTCTTTCTCGTTTCTGACCAGGGCTTCATTGAAGTACTGCATGAGTGCCACTCCTTTCTTCTCCGCCAAATCGTTCGTCACACTAATGGCGGATATATTATTGTCTTTTACCTCAATGTTTGATTGTTCTGACTCCCATTGCTGCGGTCTTGATCAAGAATAGAGTAATCCAATCCGAGGATCTGGAATATTTTGGTGGTAGACGTGGTGAAGAAATGGGGTAGTACTTTCTTAATACTTTCTTAGGTGGAATTTGCATGGGAGGAAGCTCTTTGGAGTTTGATCAAATGCCTGATTGTTGCGCATGCTGTAGACCATAATCTGTTCTTCGTCGACGGTGACTGAATCGTCAAAAAGAGGCTGAGGCCAACCATGGTCTTCGACAACTACCAAGGTGTCGGGAAAATGCTGTTAGGGCTACATATGACATTGCTTCCCCAAGTGGTTGTCCGCGGACCTGTGCCGGTCCGCCAGCCCTCAGTTGCCGGTCCGCAGAGTGAGTCAAGAAACTGGTCAAACTGCCTCTGAATCAAGAAATGACTATTATATTTTTTAAAGTCATTAAAAAAACACTTATTAGGTTAGCAGTTAAGGGC
>JACEVL010002341.1:0-21025 GCA_020284085.1 Aporrectodea caliginosa
TTTAAAACACTTTAATATAAGAATATATAAAAATTGTAAATTAGAAAAAGCAAATTTCAAACAAAAAGATTCAAACTCCGCCACTGCTCGTAATCTGGCAAAGTGCTTTTGGGTCCCTAGCCTGGTTAAAGGAGGAGGGTGACGCTAATGATCTTTGTTATAACAGAGTGTCGCTAAACTGTAACTAGGCCTACAACTAAAAATCAAACATTATTTCTTTCGACTGACTCGATCTCTGTTAACTCATGAACATAGAATCCTCTCAAATAAGCGTATACCAAACGATGAAAGACCTGCAACGAACGATCTACAATAAACAACACTGAAACACAATAGCCTTTCATTAAAGACGTCAGCGGCCACAGCATCCATTAATTATCTTTTAGCATTGGAGTTCTCCCATGGCCTAATCGGCATCCTATATAAAAGGTGAACACATTAGGCCGTACAAAAGGTGACAACTACTGAATATAATTTTTACCTATTCACGTCAACCACTCTATGGGACCCGTGTGACGCGTCCGCCCCAACTTTCGAACAGGTTGGGACGGACCCCAGTTTTTGAAAATTTTGCGGTAAACAAGAACACAAAATGCACTCCGTTTGATATCAAATGCTCAAAATTGCGTCGGCTACTGGGTCTCCGGTCCTGACCCCAATGGGAGAGCTTACAACGCTTCCCATACCCTAGCTAGTACCCCTAGTAGTTAGGAGCTTCTTGTCTTCGGCAATCGCGGCTGTGCGCACTCACAGTTTTCCCCCCACTCGGACGTTCCAGTAGGTCCCTTCCCCAACAAATCGATCGCCCTGCTGCCGATAAAATAAAGGGTCAGGCTAAGCTCAAGTCTATCAGAATTCACTCAATTCAGTGCAGAATGCTGCTGTCTAATTTCACTCTAAAACTTTACTTATCTCGCTTTTAATTTAAAATTCGACTAAGGCTCGCGGTAGAAGCCTTGTAGGAGCACAATTCAATACTTTAATGCTGCGACTGCGAGTGGTGTTCTTCTAAAACTTAAAATCTCAGTTTATTCATATATAATAAAGTCATAATATTTTTTCACAGATCTCGATGATTTAGGTATTTTTATATCGAAATCATCGAGGAAACGTTTGAGGTAAATTAGAGCCCAAAATGTACTGCATTTACTATCAAATGCTCAAAATGCGTCGGCTTCTCGGGAGGCTTACGACGCACCCCCATACCCGCTAGTCGTTAGCGGCTTCTTGCACTTCGGCAATCGCAGCGCCTCATGCCTTCGGCAATCGCAATTACCCCATTTAGAGATTCTAGTAATGCATGTTACAATGAACGGCATTTGATGCCATGATAGCATTTTGTCAAACTATTTTACCCATTCCACCATTTGGATAGGTAACTAACTACCACTGCATTCAGTCGGGTGGTGCCAGTCCGAATCCCCGATGAAGAGGAGGGAAACGCTAATGATTGTTGTTATGACACAGCGTCGTTAACCAGAAACTACTACTAAGCCGATCTCATAAACAGAAAAGCTTGTGTTGTGCTATAGCGACCTCATTTTCTTGGTCTCGATATATAATAGCGGATGTTCAGTCATCTACTTAGTCTCCTAATTGTGTTGAGCAAGGTTGACGTCAAAGGCTGAGCTGGACATCCCAATATGCCCTCATGCAACGATAATCTAATATGAGGGGGGCCGGTGGCGCATTGCTGAACATCTGGCACAGAGACCGAGAGGTAGCGAGTTCCTTCCCCGTTGGGCGGATATGCTTTGTAGGCTGCACATTAGCCGTTGTATTGCATTGTCTGTTCTGTTAGTAGTTAAGATTTCAATTGCATAACAATTTAAATGTACAGCGCAGTATCGTTTGTCAGGCGCTTAATAAAGAAAGGGTATCAATATTCGCATTATTAGGGTATTTACATTATTATTACAGAGCTGTATTATTATTACTAATCTTTGTCAATTTATATATAATCAACGGCCTATGTTGTCTTAAGCTGCCGTTAAACTGCGGGTACAATAATCATCAATTTAGCGCATTAATACTATCGATTTTACACAATCTTCAGTTTCATAGAAACGGAGTCTAGCTCCGCGAATGACCCTATGTTGTAATACCAGTCCAAAGCCTGCAGAAAGGAGGGCGACGCTAATCATCTTTGTTATGACACAGTGTCCTTAAACAGTGACATAACCAACCAAAATACGAACGATGAAAACTGTTCAGAATAATTCCTTTCGACGTCAACGGCCTTTGTTGCCAGAGGATGTCGTTCTACTCTGGATCCCACTTAGCGTAGCAAGACGCCTGATCTACCCTAAGGTTAACAGAATTTCGGTCGACTGATTTTGTCTGTTACAGTACTATCATCTTGATCCAGGAAGACTCTGATATATACGCGTGCAAACCAATGATCTGTAATCATGAAAATAAACTGATATACAATTCATTTTTTAAAGACGTCAACAGCGATTGCAGTCACAAACTGTCGCTAATTATTTCCTCGAATAATAATGACCATTGAATAAATAAAGAATATTCTTACTTACTTAATAGATCGCTCTACTTAGACACCTTTAAAACGTTGTTAGCAAATATTACATAGATATTAGACGCGTTAACGTTCGTACATCATATATGGCACCATTTGATTTATCTAGAACACTAGAGAGGCTCATAGAAGCATGATAAAACACAATTTATTATTTACACAGAGAAATATACGACCTTCACCAGGAGTCCAAACGTCATCTTCAACACCAACTCGAACACTCGACAAACCCTTTGAACATCGATAAATCCAGCGCTGCCATTAAACACTGGAAGCTATAATTGCTTTACATACAAACTACTGACTTTCAAATCGTAAGACTAGTGTCAAACGAAACCTTTTGGCTGTCAGGACCGTTGACGTCGCCCTCCTCTAGTTTCCGGGCTTCGGACTGGCACTACTTTGCATTAGCGTCACTGCGGGCAGTGCCGGAGTTTTATAGTGAAAGTTTATTTTTGGAATCTACTTAGACACCTTTTAAACGCATTCATTGGACTCCATAACATGCGTCAGCATCGCATTGATTTGCAACAACAAAATAGAAGTTAACTTAACTCTGAAGAAATGTGTAAATAAGAAAAACGATCAACCTGAATTTCTAAAACAATATGCTCTAGAATTAATTTCGAAAATATGACTCTTATGTACATATCTGATGGGTCAAAAGTAGATGATCTTGTTGCTGCTGCTTTCACAGTACCTAGTTTAAATGTAGATAAGAAATTTAGATTGTGTAATAATTCCAGTGTTTATGCAGCTGAATTAACTGCAATTATTGAAACTGTTTTATGGATATTAAACAATGAGTGTTACAATTATTGTAAATTTGCGATTTTCTCTGATTCATTGAGTGCTCTTACATCAATTAAGAGATCTTACTGTCAATCTAGACCTACTTTATTAAATGATTTACTATACCACATTAGCAAACTAAATTCTAATCAAATAAGATTTATTTGGATCCCAAGTCACATTGATCTGGCAGGCAATGATTAGAGCAGATACTTTGGCTAAAGAAGGTCTAACTATTGATCACATAAATTCTACTAATTATCTTGAGCTTCGGGAAATTTTTACTTTAATAAAACTTTATATAGTAAATAAATGGCAACTAGAATATAGTAATGATAATAAAGGTCATTTTTATAAATCTATTTGTCCAATTGTTAGTACAGATATAAAATATTTAGAACCTTATAGGCATAAGGAAGTCCAAATTTCTAGATTGCGTTTAGGAGTGGCCAATACTAATCAAAGACTATTCGTTATAAAAGAGGCATGCAAACGGTTTATGTGATACTTGTAATGTCAAAGAGACAATTCATCATCTCTTAATTGAATGTAAAAAGAAGATATTTCAGAGGTTTTAAGAAATAAATGTCAATTATATAAACATGAAATTTCTATTAAAACCCTTTTGACAGTAAATTTATTTCAGAATGAAATGTATAGGTTAGTTAAGATAATTAATAAAGGTAAAATTTTGTAAATGGTGAATGGTTTTGTATCTTACTTAAATCTGTAAATATGTGATTGGTCTTTTACTAAAACATTGTTATTATGCAATTATATACTGTGTTGCAATGTAAAAGAGTACTTTTAACAATTATAATACAATGTATGCTTTGTTGGTTAATGGAATTTTTATTATGTGTGTTAGATACATGAACAGTTTAAAAGAATACTTTAAACAATTATAATACATGTATACTTCTTTGGATAATGAACATTTTTATTATAGTGTTTTTGTAAGATACATGAACAGTTTAAAAGAATACCTTAATGAATTATAATACATATATGCTTTGTTAGTTAATGAAATTTGTCAGTACATAATTATCATTGACAGTATGAGATGAGCTACTTTATGTTGCAAAAATATTGAATATTAGTGAAATTGTAAAGCTCCGTCTGACACCTTTAATAGTGTCGTTCGGATGCTATAAGTTTCTGGTTATGATTGTATTGTATATTTTCTGCATTGTCGTCAATGTGGCCTTTGATGTCATAAGACGACGTTAAACTGTGGTTATAATAATAATTGATTTGATTTCAAGGTAATCGATTGAAAGCGACGTCTATTAAAAGCCCGTTACTAGAGAGCAAACCTTTAAGCTGGCATGAGAGAAGACATGGCTACGAAATATTAACGACTTCATTTTGCTTGGCCTCGGCATATGAGGGACGGTAGCCAGACATCATCCTCAGAGGCGTCAGCGCTTGATCTTTCCAGCAACAGCATTTTCAACTTCAAAAATTGTTTCTGTTAGATCTCAAGTGTAACTGAAATTCGAAACATTTTGTACTTCAGCGGGAATTTGAACCCCGACAATTTGTATGACAGGCCAGAAACTCAATCAACCGCTTAGAAAAAAACCGTTTTAAGAAAAAGAAATAAAACAAAACTTCCTTCGACTGACTTGATCTCTGTTAACATTGTGAGCATAAAATTCTCTCAAATACAATGCTTGGAGTGAGATTGTGCCAGCCCCAAGCGTGTATAATGGAGGAGGGTGACGCTAGTCATCTTCGTATTGAGAAACTACTTTCTGCAATAGGTAAAGACAGAGTCCTCTTTCAGGCTCTTTGACTGTGATCACTGACTAACTAATCTGTTAACCCTTTACATTTATTTGTCTGGTTTATGCTTCGACATGTAACTGAGTGCGGTGTGCCACCCATATTTGTCTCCTTTTCTAATAAACGAATATATTAAGCGTTGTTTAAGGAAGACTACATTTAATCTTAGTAATAGATCACTCAGTTGTAAACGCTGTTATATTGTAATATGAAGTAAGGTTGACCTCAACGACCATAGCAGCCACTAGATGTCGCTAAATATAGGATACTAGAACTGATGATTACTATTAATAGACGCGGATATTTAGACACCTTTAAATCACGAACACCAGTCTCTACAAGATACATCAGCTTCGTTTCAGAGTAACTCCGCCACTATTCGCTTTCTGACAGTGCCAGTCCCAAGCCTGGATCATAAAGGAGGAGGGCGACGCTAATGGTCATTGTTACCACACAGCTAGTCGTTGAAAAGGAAACGATACACACTCATCGCCAGATTGTCTCATCTCCTGTAATAGGTACCGCTTTGACACCTTTTAACGGTGACCTTCAGACGATATAAATTCGTTGTTTTTCCACTGTTTGTACTCTGACAGTGCCAGTCCCAAGCCTTGATAAAGGAGGAGGTCAACGCTAATGATCTTTGTTATTACACAGTGTCGTTAAACTGAAACTACTACTACTTCGGTTTTGTTAAATATCTGGAATTAACTCCGCCACTGTTTGTACTCTGACAGTGCCAGTCCCAAAGGATAAAGGAGGAGGGCCCGCTAATGGTCTCTGTTACCACACAGTGGTCGTTAAACAGTAAACAAGCAATATCCGAACTCCCGCCCCCCATGACCCTACTTCTGTCAGTGTCAGTCTCAAGTCTGGATGAAGGAGGAGTGCGACGCTAATGATCTTTGTTATCACACAGTGTCGTTAAACTGAAACTACTACTACTTAATATCCTGACTGCACAAAGAAATCTTCCTGCATGTTACAGTGAGGTTGTTCCAATCCCATTCCCACTCCTGGAGAAAGGAGGAAGGCGACGTCAATATCTTCGGCCTCGTTAAACAAAAACTGCATACATATAATCTTAGCTATACAATAACTCAGTTGAGCTATTATAATGTAAAATAAAGTAAGGTCGCTGAAAAGAAATGTAAACGGTCAAATTATAAGCCTAATTATGTGTATACTTTACTTCTAAATAGCATCAAATCTGGTACGTCTAAATGGGAAATACATCTGGACGAACGATTTGAAATCAAGAAAATGAACTGATATAAATTATTGTTTTAGACGTCATAGGTCGTGGCAGACATGAGATGTCTTTAAACTTTTGAGATAAATTGTTAAACTGGCCACATATTGCAGGTGTTTAATCTACGATTTTTATACAGTCGAAAGCATTTTAAGGTGTCCGTGGTAAGGGGCCGTCCATAAATGAGGTCACGCACCTGGGGGAGGGGAGAGGGGTCAAAAATTTGTGACGTTGTGTGACATGGGGGTGGAGGTTGGAGAAATGTGACGTTACATCTTCAGGTCTATGTAATTAAATTTAACAAATGACAACAATTTAATTTTAATAATAACAGCGCTAATTTTTAGTATTAAATTTTAATTATTGTTTTGATTATTTTATTGTATACGGGCACCATTATTAATAATTTTCTAATTATTTCAATATTTGGTCACCGTTAGATTTTAAAATATGCATGCTCTCTCCCTATTTGTTCCATGAAGGAGCATTTTGCTTCGCCATGGAAATTTGGTTTAGGGGGTCAGAGCTTTGTGACGTCATTTTTCAAGGGGGTGTTACTTTTTGTGACGTAGTGTAACGAGGGGGAGGGGGTTCAAAATCGGCCAAAATTGTGTGACGTCAATTATGGACGGCCCCTAAACCAGTTTATCTCAATAGCCAGAAAGTCTGGTAGTTCCAGTCACACGCGTGGAAAAATTGGAGGGTGTCGTAATAAAGATTACTTACGTCGACGTTCTCCTTTATCCATCTTAAACACCTTTAAATCGCTTCTTTCAGATACTATATAATAGTGGAATTTTCGTTCAGTCGGTGGATAATTGATTGGTAAACGAGTTGGTTGGCTAGTTGCTGTTTAACGACACTGTGTCATGAGAAAGATAATCACACTTGCCCTCCTCCTTATCCAGGCTTGAGACTGGCACTTCAAGAGTATATTCAACGACCCCATTTTATATTCTTCGGTTAGGCGACATCTTATGGCAAAATCGTTTCATTATACGTTTGCAAATGCCCAAAAGTCATTGATCAATTTCTTTTTATCCATCTAGTTTAACTTGCGGAAATCTTGCTTGCTTGAATGTTTGCTTGCTTGAATGTTTGCTTGCTTGAGCCACAGCTAAAAAGTCAAATCTTGCGACGACTAGTTCGATCACTTACAATCATTCAATCGTCGTGAAACTTGGCAGACAGACTCGCCCTCGCACACACTTCATTCTATCAAAATTTCAGCTCCCCAAAAAAGGCTAGCTTATAGAATCGGGGACTCAACTTTTCGAATCGGGGAATCCTCTTTTCCGACACGCAGCGTTGTGATTGGCCAGCGTTGCCATTGGCTGCAACAGAAACAGGTGCGGTGCTTGATTAAACGGACGCTATGTTGTAAAATGAACGTGGACTATATATTTGTAGAGGTAACTGCTTAATATGACGGATTATAGGATACTAGATGGATATAGTAAAAAACTTTGTTTTTACTATTGGTTCTTTTTATTTATTCCTAGGTTCAACGTCATCGTATGACGTTGACAACAATTTAAAATCATATAGTTAGAAGTAATCTAATAATAATAATAATAATAATAATAATAATAATAATAATAATAATAATAATAATAATAATAATAATAATAATAATAATAATAATAATAATAATAATAATAATAATAATAATATCTTTTCTTTAATAAGCGCCTGACAAACGCACTGCGCTGTACATTTACATGTTATGCAATTTAAATCTTAACTACTAACAGAACAGACAGCTTGCAATACAACGGCGCTAATAGCAGCCTACAAAGCATATCCGCCCAACGGGGGCTCGAACTCGGTACCTCTCGGTCTCTGTGCCAGATGTTATCAAATGCGCCAAGGCTTTGGACTATCACTGATAGATTACGATCAGTGGCGGATTTTAACCCTCGGTGGCACCCCTTTTTGAAAAACACGTTTCAGTACCCCTGGGGGTCAAAAGGACCCCCACTATTTTAAGCATGTTTTGAGTATAATATTTCCAATGAAACATGTATGTATGTATGTATGTATGTATGTATGTATGTATGTATGTATGTATGTATGTATGTATGTATGTATGTATGTATGTATGTACGTACGTACGTATGTATATATATATATGTATATATATATGTATGTATGCATGTATATATGTACGTATGTATGTATGTATGTATATATATATGTATGTATGTATGTATGTATGTATGTATGTATGTATGTATGTATGCATGTATATATATGTATGTATGTATGTATGTATGCATGTGTATATGTAAGTATGTATGTATGTATATATGTAAGTAGTATGTATGTATGTATGTATATATATATGTATGTATATATATGTATGTATGTATGTATATATATATATATGTATGTATGTATGTATGTATGTATGTATGTATGTATGTATGTATGAATGTATATGTATGTATGTATGTACGGCAGCATGTTTCATCACCGCGCTATGCGAATAGGTCGCCATATTTGCACTACTATTTGTTGACTTTCTCTGTCAAACACCAACGCTGGTTCCCTGCTTCAAGAATGACGTACTAAATTGAATGAATCTGTTGAGCAGAAACATAGAATCAATGTCTTAGAAGTTAATACGCATGCATTGCATAGTTGAGGAAATATATACAAGAAATATATGTGGGGGTCAAAAATACCCCCAGAGGTACTTCCGAGGGTTAAAATCATAATTATAGTTATGATGATTGCAAGTGTTTGACGACGTCCTATGACTTCTATGGGCGTTGACGTCAAGAAAAACATATAATTATTGTGCAGCTAAATGAATATATAGCACCCGAAAGATATTGTTTTAAGGTGTTAACAAAGATAACTTTAGAATGTCTCTAATGTTCATTCGTAAACCACAAAACTACATTTACCCATGTGTATGGTAAATATATTGTGATAAGATGTTATTTGATACAAATAAAACAATGTTTTGCAGCAATTGTCACATATAAGAAATTTTAAATTTAAAAATATCAATCCTGATGAACATTCTTAATGAACATGAGATTCTTAATAAATTACAATAATTCAAATTTGTAAACAGAAATTATTTCAAACAGTTGTCACCGTTCCTATTATATAACACAGCTCTTTTTATTACTATCTGAAGCTGCTTATTTATTTAAAGGGTAAACGTCGTCTTATAACATCAAAGAACGTCACCCACAGTTTCGATTATCAGAAAAGAATCAGATTCTTTATTATTATTAATCCAATATTTAACGACATCCTATAGCTACAAAGGCTGTTGACGTCTTTAAAGTTGTTGATGTATTTCCGTTCATTTTCTTGTAATGTTCTCACAAATGTTCTTTCTCCTTTCTCGTCTTTGATTCCGTTTCTGATAAGATGCTGACGTATTTAAAGTTTCTGACGATTTAAGTTCATTTTCATATAATTTCTATCAACAGTTTTCTTTTTCTTTTCTTGGCTTTGATTCCGTTTCTGATAAGATGTAGACGTATTTAAAGTTTCTGACGGATTAAGTTCATTTCCGTATAATGTTAATAACTGAATTTCCGTATAATGTTAATAACTGAATCAGAATAATCTGAATAATCTGAATATAATGTTAATAACAGAATCAGATTCGAGATCAAATGATCCATATATATATTCTGTAATAAGCGATTTAATGGTGTCGTTGCGTGGCCTAAGATTATTCAGAGCTTCGAACTTCTTTATTATCTCAGTAGCCTACATTATAAGCATCTGATAAAAAATGATCTCATAACGAATAAAATTATGTGATCTAATGTAATGTCAACGTAATAGGTAATTTCTTTATTATATAATAGGAACTGTGACAACTGTTCGAAATAATTTCTGTTTAAAAATTTGAATTTTATTGTAATTTATTATTTTAAAGACGTAAGACGTCGTTAAGTCACAGTTTGATGCGCACATTGTTTGTAATAACTCCTCCATTATCGACGAGACCGTTGCTAGACGATCGACCAAGGAGATCGATTGATCGCGTCAAATGTGAAGCTCTGGGTAAGTTTTTCTGGTTATTGTTTAACGATATCTTATGACTGTCAGTGTCGTTCACGACGCCCTCCTTCATTTTCCAGGCGTCGGATTGGCACTACACGGCTATAGCATCACTGCGGGTAGTAGAGAACTCTATAGTGAAAAGTTTAGTTTGAAACCTACTTAGACACCTTTTAAACGTAATCAGTGGACTCTATAATAATCGTCACAAAACGTTTCAAAACGTTTCGAATAAAATGTAGACTATTATTATGAGCAGTAATATGTGAAAATAATCTTTGTCGGCGGAAACGGCCTATGTTGTCATAAGCTGCCGTTAACCTGTGGATCCATCCATGTTTCGAATTCATCAACAGTTTGAGTATCACAGTACGCTAGAATTAAAACTAGAGATGATCGATTGAAAGCAACGTAGGTTCGAATCCAACATATTAGACAGCAGTCATTAAGTTGACCTGAGAGGAAGACATTGTTGGGAAGCGTTAGCGACTTCATTTTGCTTAGCCTCGGCATATGAGGTCCGGTGGTCAGTCATCCTACTCAACGACTAATCTCAGCAACAACGTTTTCTCAAGTGATCATTGTTTTCACTTGAATCGTAAGTTTAACTGAAATTGGACAAGCTTTTCTGCTCCATTGGGAATTTTAACCCGAACAGTCTGTTTTCCGGGCCAGCAACTTAGCCAACTGCTTATTTAAACCTGATTTGAAATCAGGAAATAAGCATTATTTGCTTCGGTAAACTCTGTTAACATCATGATTGATGAACCTAGATTCCACTCAAATAATTATACGCATGCGGTGCAATGATAGACGTGCAACGCTTAGAGTGACATTGTGCCAGCCCAAAGCCCGGTAATGGAGGAGGGCGACGCTAGTCATATACACACATGCAATTTTAGTAATTTAACACTCAGTTACGCTATAATAGGCGAATGAACAATAAAGTATAAGGTCGACCTCAACGATCACAGTAGCCACGAGATGTCGTTAAATACGGGATACTAGTACCGAAGCGAACTATTAATAGACAGCGTCACCTTAGACACCTTTAAGACTGTAACGTCATTCTCTATAACACTCGTTCACTGATGAGTTAAATCCGCATTACGAGTGGAAACTACCTGTGGACATCTCATCCAGTTAATCGATGACCAAGAACATCGCTGAAGAAAAGAAATCCGACGCATTACAGAACCTCTAGAGGTCATTGTCATTGACTGCAAACCCAACGGCATCGACTTCAGCCCACTATCCTTCTGAAGCCACCCGAGTCACTGCCTTGTCTATCTTCATCGTTAAAGGGCTGAAATACAATAACATTTCATTAAGGACGTCAACGGCCACAGCAGCCGCAAGATATCTTTTAGCTTGGAGTTCTTCTTGTATGCCTAATCGGCAACTTATATTAAAGATGAACGTATCAGCAGGGGCGCAACCACGGTCCAGAAGTTGGGGGGGACCTACTAGAATGTGAGTGGGGTTGCGAGCGCCGAAGGCGCGAAGCTGCGATTGCCGAAGGCAAGAAGCCCCTAACGACTAGGGGTATGGGGAACGTCGTAAGCTTCCCCATCGGGGTCTGGGGCGGAGCCCAAGCCGACGCAATTTTGAGCATTTGATGCCAAATGGAGTACATTTTGGGCTTTTATTTACCTCAAATTTTTCACCGATGATTTCGATATAAAAGTACCTAATCCATCCAGATCTGTGAAAAAATATGACTTTATTATATGAATAAACTGGAAGTGACAAGGGTTTAAGAGAATTGAACGGAAAAGAGTAAAATAAGCTCTAGAATAGTGTTTGTCAAAACTAGGAAAATCGGCAGGGAGGAAGCCTGGACGGGTCATTTTTCTCAGAATACCGTTAAGGCGTTTATGTTCCCCTACAGTGTCAAATCCCCACCAAACAAAGGAGGCATAGGCCTAACGTAGCCGTGCGAGGATAGTATAGCTCTAACAATGTAAAAGAGACGTTCACAGTGGTAACCGTGGGCGACCAAAACACGTAGCGCGAACATGGATTTTCGGGGTTTGCAGCATATTTTGTCCATGTGTGCCCCAAAGCCAATCCGATCAGAGATAGTGACGCCCAAAATAACCATCTCCTGGACCCGCTCGATGCCAGGGATGAGAGGAGGGAGGGTAATAGGCTTGGACCTCGGTTGTTTGACAACCATTTCTCTGGTCATATATCATGGTTTAATTTAAGATTGCTAATGGATGCCCATTGCCCACTTAGAGATATGGTCAAGTTCAGAGAGTGCTGTCAATGCAAGAAGCAGGGACCAGCTTGCAAGTAGCTATCGTCGGCATATTTAGGGGAGACGGTTTCTACTGTATTTAGAAATGGCTTTGACAATATCAGTAGGTCCAAGGCCAGAGCCTTGTAGTACACTGGCATTAGGCCTAATGGTACACAGGGGAGAGATTGCAGAAGGCAAGAAGTTCCTAACGACTAGGCCTATAGGCGGTATGGGAAGCGTATTATTATTATTATTATTATTATTATTATTATTATTATTATTATTATTATTATTATTATTATTATTATTATTATTACTTATTTATAGCGCCTAAACAAAATTGGAATCTTGCACAAAAGCGCGTAACAGAAAAATCAATCATAGTAAATCTTAAACAGATGTGTTTCAAGGTTAGTTTTGAAAATCGATAAAGTTGAGGATTTGCGGATAAAGACAGGGAGTTTGTTCCATTCAGCCGGGCCGGCTACCGCAAATAGAATACAGTACTTGTTCAGTGATTTCTTGTTCAAAATTAGCTGTGTTATGCTAAAGGAATGGTGAGAACTGTTCAAAACTTTTTCTGTCGACGTCAGCGGACACTTTTGCCATAAGATGTAATTAAATTTTGGCTTCCCTTTACTTGTGCTACCCTGAGAAGCATCAATGGGTATGAAGTGTAAACAACTACATTTTTCTTAGCCTCGCCATATAAGGGCCGGGGTCAATCCTCTCCCTTGCTTGATATTCATCTTATCACTGACAGTGTGCGGTCAGTGTGCTCATTATAGTTGAGTTGACCAGAGGGCTCAGGTGATGCAGAAATATCGACACAAATTTCAGTCCTGTCGAGGTTTGAACCTCTGACTTTCGTTTGACAGTCCAGAAGGCTAACCATTATACCACCGTGACCCTGGTAAGATTAGCGAAAAAGTTAAGGTAAGTTGTTTGGTGAACTCGGGTTCGACACTCCTACACTGAGCGGTTACTGTGTACGGACCTTGACCAAGTCCTTCACGCGCTATTATTACTCAGCGACATCGAGGTTCCGTCGTAACTATGATCGCGTGTGAACTTCTGAGACTTGGCAATATAAAATAGAAAAAATACGATTAAAAGTAACGATTTACTGAAGCCGAGGCATCAGTATTCAGTGATTAGATCTCCTCAAGGCCTCCTCAATTGATTCCAACACGAATTGATCTATGCTTTGCTTGTTTACTGTTTAACGACCACTGTGTGGTAACAAAGACCATTAGCGTCACCCTCCTCCTTTGTCCAGGCGATCCACTGATGCATAGTAATTATATGTTGTGGCTAAGTAAATGCATAACAATAATAATATAAAAATCGACAAATTGTATAAAAATCTAGAAAATGCAAAAACACTTCCTGTCGGCTGCTCACATCACTGCCAGGGCCGTTGTCGTCGCCCTCCTCCATTTTCCAGGCTTCGGACTGGCACTATCTGGCATTAGCATCACTGCGACAAGTGGCAAAATTTGCAGTGAAAAGCCAAGTTTGAATTTACTTAGACACCTTTTAAACGCAGCCATTTGACTAAATAATTATCATCAGTTTCACAACGGTTCAAATTCATCGTGGTTCCATGTAAATGCAGCTAGAAATGGATTCTTAACCTAAGGATGACCATTTAAAAGCAACGTATATTCGAAGCCTACTTAATAGAGGGCAGCAATCGGTGTAAGAGGAAGCCAAAGCTATGAAGCTTTAACGACTTCATTTTGCCTACGAGGTCTGGTGGCCAGTCATTCTCCTCAGCTCTTGACGTTGACTGCAATAGAGTTTACTCAATTGATTACTGTTTTCTCTGTATCACAAGTGAAATTCGAAAAGTTTTTCTGGTCAAGCGGAAACCTCAACCCAGATTTTTGCATTGCTGGTAAACATAGACTCTTTTATTAATCTTATAAAATATTTCAGTTAGAAATGGGTGTTTTCTAACAACAACAACAAAACAAAATTTACTTCTTTCTACTGGCACGATTTCTGTTAATACATTAACCTAAAATGCTCTCAATTATACGCATGCTAACCAGCCTAACCAATCAAAGACCTGCACAGAACGTGCTGCAAAAGAAAACACTGAACTGAAACACAATAACCTTTCATCAAAGATGTCAAAGGCCACAGGAGCCATAAGATGTCTTTTAGCACTGGTGTACTACTACAGTAATCGACAAATTATATAAAAGCAAGACGTATTAAGGCGCACAAACGGTGAATGCTGCTTTAAACTATTTTTGCCGATCTACGCTAAAAGTGTTTTGCCATTCGATGTGGTTGAACAACTGGATATAATCTTATTGCGCCACCAACCCTCCAAAAATGTGTGTGTGTAGTTCCTTTTTAACGACTAGCTGTGTGGTAACAAAGACCATTAGCGTCGCCCTCCTCCTTTATCCAGGCTTGGGACTGGCACTGTCAGAAAGCGAACAGTTGCGGAGTTCTCCAAAAATGTAGTTTATTACACACCTTTTAAAGTTTTAGGTTTGCCTTATAAGTAAGCCCTAAAGCATTAAAAAGTAAGTAAGTTAGTTTAGAGCTGTAATATGCCAAAACTAATCTTTGTCGGCGGCTACGGCCTATGTTGTCATAAGCTGCCGTTAAACTGTGGATCCAAAAAGTAAGTTCAGTCTGATGTAGATGCAGATTGTTGAATGTAACGGCCGTTGATGCCGTAAGATGTCGTTAAACTATTGGATCAACATAACTAACTCCACTACTGTCTGTAGTCGAGTTGTGCCAGTCCGAATCCCGGATGAAGAGGAGGAGACGCAAATGATTGCTGTTATGACACGGTATCGATAAACAGAAACTACTACCTAAACCGGTTTGAGAGGCAGAAATGGGTGAATTGTGTAACAGCTACTTCATTTTCTTAGCATGGATATAAGATAGCGAATACATCTCCTAAATGTGCACGTTTTCTATAGCTAACATGTGACCTCGAACCTCCTCACTGAATTGATCGGGTAAAGAACATTCACCGCCGCCGCCCGTTTGAATGTGTAATCTTTTTCCATCCTTAGCCTATGCATCAAGGTAGGTAGGGTCGATGTCAGCGGCCATGAAAGCGACCAGATGTCGCTTAGCGATGGTTAGTAGGCCTACTACAAATGTAACAACATATATAGATTTCCATCTTTAAATCGCTGAACTCTCCCACTGTCCATACTCTGGTTATGCCAGTCTTAAACCTAGAAACGGGGTCGTCCATTAATTATGTCAACAAATTTTAGGCAGTTTTTGACTCCTCCCCCTTGTCAACAACTGTTAAACATCGACGGACCTCCTAAAAATTATGTTAACAATCCCATAACCCCCCTCCCCTCTACAAAACAGAAAAACAATACATGTAGAATCATTTTTTTTAATTTTTACACTAAAAAGTGCAATCTCGAATTTCAAAATATATGAGTTTAGTTTATAACCAGCTTCTTAGTAGTATTGAACATTAATAATTGTGGGGCGTGGTGGTGTAGGGGTATGTTAAGTGCCTTGCAGCCGGAGGGTTGCGGGTTCGAATCCACCTCAAGCCGCCGCGTAGGTACCCTTGGCAAGTCCTTCACTCGTAATTGCTCATGCGTTTCGACGTGAAACTCCAATTCAGTGTCCGCGCTGTAGTCGGGAGCGCCTCTGAGTAGAAATCTTGAAGGGGCGCTATAACAAGTGCTCATACATACTTACATACATACATACATCTATTGGTATAATTGGATTGGATCCACAGTTTAACGGCAGCTTATGACAACATAGGCCGTTTCCGCCGACAAAGATTAGTTTTGGCATATTACAGCTCATTTTATTATTATTTCGAGTTTTTATATAGCGTCCCTCCAGTGAATCTACTCAGAAGCGCTCCCACTCCTACCACGGCTTAATAACAAAGCATGTAATCAACCATGTTAATAGTGACTGGACGAAAATTACTTATATATATTTTAGCTAACATGCCCTTAAAAGGTGTCTACGCAAATCTGTGAGTTTAAGTGCTTTACAACGGGTTACCAAGGGAAGGGGGGTTGGAACGACCCCCTAGGTTTTTTGCTTCGCAAACTTGTTCCATATAGAATATAATTTCGACATTTTAGGTAGCTGTTACAGGATCATTTGCGCACATTTTGAGGCATACATCATGGAGGTATCTCACGCCATTCAAAAGTTACACCCGATATACCCGAGGTACCAAGGGGGGGTCGATACATCCCCCTTAGTTTTCGACTATAGATTATTGAATATTCTTCCTAGAAGAGAAACAAATATACCATTCTTTATAGGGAATGCAGGGCTTCATTTAGATACTTATATGTTTGTCTTTTGAAAACCGGAAGTGATCAAAATAAATAATAATACGCGTAATATGCGTGAAAAATGGCTCAATGCAATCACTCCCTCCTTAGTTTTGTGTCTGTAGCGTATTCATTTATCTTCGTGGAAGAGAAACTAATATACCATTCTTTAGAGGGAATGTAGGGCTTCATCTGCATACTTACATGTTTGTCTTTTGAAAACCGGAAGTGATCCAAATAAATAATAAAATGCGTAATCTGTGTGAAAATGGCTGAATACAGCATCACAACGTAAACCGATATATATGTATGGATATAATTATATGTATGATGTATATTTATACGTATATAAACATATGTAGGGATGTATGTTTGTATCTTGGATACATAGATCAGTTTCAAAACACACATAATTTTATATTTGTTTATCCAAAAAGTACAAAATGTACGCAATAATATAAAATATCGCTAATTAAGGGGGTTCCGTTGTTAAAAGTGATGTAATTTCGAGGTTCATTCACATAATGTACAACTAAATATACCATTCTGTGCAGAAATGAATGCTGAATCCAATGCCGTATTACAAGTTATGATATATGAAACCAAACACGAAATCCAGGGGATCGTCTCAACCCCCTCACCCCTTGGTAGCCGATGTCGCAACAAAACCTTGGTAGCCTGAGGGTTAAACACTTTTTGCATTTTTCGCATTACTTAATGTTTTCGCTACCATTTTGAAGGATCTGTACGTCGACGTAAGATCCACCTTAAACACCTTTAGATCGCTTCTTTCAGACCACATATATTGGAATTATAGTTCATTCAGAGCTGTAAACTTAAATCGTCAGAAACTTTAAATACGTCAGCATCTTATCGGAGACGGAATCAAGGACGAGAAAGGAGAAAGAACATTTGTGAGAACATTACAAGAAAATGAACGGAAATACATCAACAACTTTAAAGACGTCAACAGCCTTTGTAGCTATAGGATGTCGTTAAACCTTTGATTAATAATAATAATAATAATCAGAGCTGTAATATGCCAAAAAATAATCTTTGTCGGCGGAAACGGCCAATGTTGTCATAAGCTGCCGTTAAACTGTGGATCCTATCCTAATCGTCAATTTCCCCTAACATGTAATCTTGTGCTAATTGTTTCTTTTTTGACAGTCTTAAATGATGTCTTTCGGACGCTCTGTATTGATTTACACTGCACTGATTATGTTTTAAATTGTCGTCAACGCCCTTTGATGTCATACGACGACGTTAAACCTTGGAGTAAATAAATAAAAATCGTCAGTTATAATTATCGCAACACCCACAACAAGCGGAAACTACCTCTGGACATCCCTCATCCAATTCATCGATGAGAACGAACGTAATACATTACTAAACACTCGTAACTACGGTCAATATTCACTCTGTTAAGACACCTGAAATAATTTGTTTTAGAGGCTATATATAATCGTAATTTTATGCACAACATCTATCATTTCAAGTAGTTTTATTAGTATGCCAGTCCAAAACGTGGATAAAGTAGAACGGTTGATTACCATGGTGGTCTAATCATCTTTTACTTAACTATTGAATGAAGCTGTATTATGCCAATAGAACGGTGAGAACTGTTCAAAATAATTTCTGTTGACCTCAACGACCTTTCTTGCCATTAGATGTCGTTAAAATCTGTACCCAAAGATCTACATGCTCCGTTACAACGCGTAATGTGGTAGTGCCAATCCCTAGTCGAACAAAGCAGAGGCGACAATTACTATGTTTACTATATCCATAGTTTAAATTTTTTGTAACTGTTAATGCTGCATGACATGACGTTAACGGTCGATGTTGCCACAAGACGTCGTTAAACTGAAGATAAAATGAACCAATAAGTAGCTTTTAAAACTCCACTACTGCTGTCTGTGTTCTGGTGGTCCCAGTCCAAAGCCTCCATTAGCTCCACTCAGCATCTCCTCTGCCTCCTACCATTCACAGTCCTTTGTTTTTCATCTGACATCTTTGGGCAATCGCTCTGACTGGACGCTCGTGAATATGCTTGGGCCCTGAGCTTAGCTTCCAAGTAGCGCTTCAGAAATTATGAGAACATCGATAACTCCACTTCTGTCATTAAGCACTAGAAACAATTACTATACATACTGACCACTGGCTTCCATATGGTAACGCTAGTGTTTAGCAACGTCATCTGACTGTCAGGGCCGTTTACGACGTCCTCCTCCATTTCTCAGGTTTCGGTTTGGTACTACCTGGCAGATTTGTATACGAGACATCAAACATCGAGACAGTGGGGTCACCGTGACCGAGACGTCAAAGAACCTATCTGGAGACGTCTCGAGACCGAGAGAGTGTCTCGAGACAATCGAAGTCTGCTACCTGGCAATAACGTCATTGTGGGCAGTGGCGGAGTTTAAAGCGAAAAGCAAATTTCGAAATCTACTTAGACACCTTTAAAACGCACCCATCGGACAATATAATAAAGGTCAGTTTCGTAACGATTGCAAGTCATATCTATGAAACCAAAATCTAAAGATGATTGATATCAACATAAGTTCGATTCCATCTTACTAGAAAGTGGCATTCTTTCAAACGAAACCTATGACTGTCAGGACCGTTGACGTCGCCCTCCTCCATTTTCCGGGCTTCGGACTGGCACTATCTTTCACTAGCGTCACTGCGGACAGTGCCGGAGTTTATAGTGAAAGTTTAATTTGGAATCTACTTAGACACCTTTTAAACGCATTCATTGGGCTCCATAACAAGCATCAGCTTCTCAACGATTTCAATTCATTGTGCGTAACTCACGGTTATCGATTGAAAGCGACGTCTATTAAAAGCCGTTACTAGAGAGCAAACCTTTAAGCTGGCACGAGAGAAGACATGGCTACGAAACATTACCGACTTCATTTTGCTTTTGAAAATTGTTTTCTGTTGGATCGCAATTGTAACTGAAATTCGAAAAATTTTGCTACTTCAGCGGGAATTTGAACCCCGACATTTTGTATGACAGGCCAGAAACTCAATCAACCGCTTAAAAAATAAATCTGATTTAAGAAAAAGAAACAAACATTATTTCCTTCGACTGACTTGATCTCTGTTAACATTGTGAGCATAAAATCATCTCAAATACAATGCTCGGAGTCAGATTGTGCCAGTCCCAAGCGTGGATAATGGAGGAGGGTGGCGCCAGTCATCTTCGTTATGAGACAGCGTTGTTAAGAAAGACTACATGGCTAGGCTACAATCTTAGTAATAGATCACTCAGTTGTATACTCTGCAATATTGTAAAATAAAGTAAGGTTGATCTCAAAGTTCATGGCAGCCAAAAAATGTCGCTAAATTTGGGACAATAAAACTGAAGCTTACTATTAATAGACATGTATACTTAGACACCTTTTAAACTTAAACAACAGTTTCTATAAGAACCATCAGCTTCTTTTTATCGCTAGATAGCGTCGATCTCAACAGTCGTAAACCCAAAACATGTCGTGAAACACTGGAAATTTGATTTTAGTAATAACTATACTCTTTGACACCTTTTAATGGTAACCATAGGACTATATAAATTCGTTGTTTCCTGCAATTTATAAATTATGCTTTTTACTCAGATGGTGCCAGTCCAAAGTCACCTCAAAAGAGGAGGTCAGGCTAGTCATCTTCCCTATGACACAGTATCAATGAACAGAAACTACTTTCCACAACAGGTAAAGATAGTTACTAACATCCGCCCATTATTAAGTTAAGGCCGACGCAACGGCCCTGAAACAACAGTTAAATAGTCATACCATATCGCGTAATACTTACACACCTTTTAATCGGTTCATACAAAAACAATATAATTAACAAATCGTGATTACCGTTAAATAAGAGCTGTAATAT
Organism: Aporrectodea caliginosa; assembly: GCA_020284085.1. Taxonomy (NCBI): domain Eukaryota; kingdom Metazoa; phylum Annelida; class Clitellata; order Crassiclitellata; family Lumbricidae; genus Aporrectodea; species Aporrectodea caliginosa. The sequence goes on from JACEVL010002341.1 coordinate 20,850, forward strand.
GCCAAAAATAATCTTTGTCGGTGGCAACGGCCTATGATGTCATAAGCTGCCGTTAAACTCTGGATCCATCCATACCGTTAAATAATTGTGTGATTAGGGCCTACCGTCACCTCGCTTGACTGCTGGGAACCAACCAACCAATCTTTTATTTATATTTAACTGCACACATATTTCTA
>JACEVL010002342.1:0-15000 GCA_020284085.1 Aporrectodea caliginosa
TATATACATATACAAAGCGAATACACTGAACGTGTGTTATAGCATACACCCTGGTAGCGGGATCATGGGCATGAGGTGGGACCCATATGGGCACTATATGGATCTCTCATTGGAAAATGGGTCCCATATGGTCTACACAGGCTTATGAACCGAATGATGGCAGGGCAAGTCCTTTTTCCCATGCAACATTGTCCTAACACAGAAATCGCTTATGCTATTTAGACAAACATGTCTCTAAGCAGTTGCCAATTCTACTGGTCTCATTGCAGGTGGCAGTAATAATAATAATAATAATAATAATAATAATAATAATAATAATAATAATAATAATAATAATAATAATAATAATAATAATAATAAGCAGTCTCCGGACTTTTAGGCCACCTGAGGGATCCTTGAAACCTCGGGTAGATAAAATTATAATAATAATAAAAATAATAATAATAATAATAATAATAATAATAATTGTAATAATAATTACGACAATTTATATGGCGCAGTACCTGTTCTGTAAGACGACCTTCTAACGACACGCTACATGTAGAAGGTCGTCCTACGGAACAGCTACCAGCAGTCGGGATAATCCCTAGCGAACACGTGTGATTTTAGCATGGATTTAAATGAGTCCACTAAGTCGTTGTGGTAGGAGACAGTGGCAGTATCCAATTCTTCGAGTTGATCTGTTTGGTATCTTTTCAGGGGACAGTTTGATCTACCAAAACGGCATGCAGTTTACGACCAAAGACGCAGATAATGACGCGTGGGGTGGAAACTGTGCGATAACGTATCGCGGAGCCTGGTGGTACAACGCTTGCCATGCCTCTAACCTGAACGGTCTTTATCTCGGAGGTCCTCATATGTCCTACGCCAATGGAATTGAATGGACCAGTTGGCGTGGCTATTACTACTCCTTAAAAACTACGGAAATGAAGATAGCAGCCTATTAATACAACTGCTACTGCTAATGCTACTGGAATTTCGATCGACTAATAGCACTAAACAACTAATGCTAATAGCCTATTAATACGAATACCAATATTAATACGAATATGTACTACTAACGAAAATGCTAACACTTGTATTATTGTTAAAACTAGTAATAATGTAAATGTTAATACTAACATAATTGCTAATACTGATACTAATGGAAATGCTACAGCTGTTGATACTACTACTGTTACTAATATCACTACTATAATTTTAATAGTACTGCTAATGCATTACCGGTTGAGCCCCGGTCTACATTAAGGAACTTCGTGTCTTGATGTCCTCTGTCTCTTGCCGCCGTCCTCTGTGATGGGCGTCTCAGGGATACCTGGTCGATGCCAAGACCCGAACTGGTTCACGGTTGTTGCCCTGTCTCGTGAAACGCTCTCCCTGCTGGTTTTCGACGGGAGCTTCTCTTTCTGTCTCCTTTTCTTTCCGCAAAAGTTTCAAGACCGCACCATTATCCACCGTCCTGGAACATTAGGCTGGTAGCGCCTCTGATGATTACGCCATGAAGTGGCTCTGTATGAGTTTCAAATTACAATTACAAATTACAATTACTATTATACCTACTATGGCTACTACTACCACTACTGCTACTGCTACTGCTACCACTACTGTTACTACTACTACTACTACTACTACTACTACTACTACTACTACTACTACTACTACTACTACTACTACTACTACTACTACTACTACTACTACTACTACTACTACTACTACTACTACTACTACTACTACTACTACTACTACTACTACTACTACTACTACTACTACTACTACTACCACTACTACTACTATACTCACTACTGCTCACTACTACTACTACTACTACTACTACTACTACTACTACTACTACTACTACTACTACTACTACTACTACCACTACTACTACTACTACTACTACTACTACTACTACTACTACTACTACCACTACTCACACTACTACTACTACTACTACTACTACTACCACCACCACCACCACCACCACCACCACCACCACCACCACCACCACCACCACCACCACCACCACCACCACCAACCACCACCACCACCACCACCACCGCTACCACAACTACTACTACTACTACTACCACTACTACTACTGCTGCTGTCAGGCTTATATTATTTAGCTATTTTCCTATTCACCTTTTATCAGTCGGCGCTATGTGATTATTCTGTAGGCCTTTGCACCATTCTAAGATAACCATTTTTCATTTTACACACAATTAATCCAGAGGTACGAGCAAATCAGTAGCCTATGATTCTTTTGGTGCGCCTTAAACGTACTTGCATTACCTTTTGCCTTTAGGCTGCAGCAGCAGTAGAGACTGCAACAACCCAACGTCTAAAAGCTCGTCTGCTTTCAAGCAGGTAGAGAGTCAGAAAGACAGAGACAAGCAGCTACTGACGCGGTCAAACAGAACGATTGAATAAAACAAGCAATACGACGCCTGGACGTAGCAATGTTGTCGCCATTTATTCTGGATTCGCTTCTATGTAGCCTACTAGTTTCATCGGTGAAAGGCGCTAAGTAAATTTATAAATCCAATATATATATAAAGTAAATATAGAAAATAATTTTCAGAAATAGTTTTTGCATTATTGAAATCATTTGAATGCAATTTATTAAATTGTAGTATTAATACAAAAACAAGAATAAAATATGCGCCAACGTAATGGAATACTCACCTGCCCGCAGTAAATTTAAAATTTCATGAGCGTCGCCCGAACGGGTTTTAATTTCGGTGAAAATATTCATGAGCCATATATTAGGATTTTTGTTTTTGTTTTGCACAAAGTTGTCAAACTTCGTTATAATAAGAAACTTCCTTTATTGATTCAAACTGACATGAACACAGAATGCTTACAAGTCATAGTATAAACGCATGATCACAAGTTATTACAGGAGTCGAATTTAACTCTATGGCCGCTATGCAAGGCGCACATCAAGCCAACTGCTAATTTTACAAACGCCATCTGGTGAATGAAAGGCTGAGTCGACCTTTGTTAGGGTAGCGGGCATCAATCCCGCGTACATACTGAGCTTCTGCTCTTCGTGCTGGAGTGTTTCAAATCAACTAAACTCCCTCTCATCTTCGAGAGATGTAGCTATAGCCGAACAGCTGTTAAATGCACCTAAAATAGATTAATTTGAAGAAAAATATTTGTTTCTCCAAAATAGTTTATTCGTCTTAATTGAAATTTAAGACCGTCGGAGACATCGCAGGAAGCATCTGAGTACACTTGCTACACCTCGTTCCAAAAATGGTAACTCACTTTTAAAGAACTTATACATACGTACAAATATAGGCCCTACATGCATACATAGGCCTACAATACATGCATACATACATACATTTGTACATACATAAAATCATATCAGTTTATTTTCTGAACCAACATAGTACAATTATGGCAATAAAACACTAAATTACATCAGTTGTGGATACCAAGGAGGAGGCCCAGATGAAGAATCCCGCTAATAGGGCCACATTACACATACATACATACATACATACATACATATACATACATACATACATACATACATACATACATACACACATACATACATACATACATACATACATACATACATACATACATTACACATACATACATGCACACATACATACACATACATACATACATACATACATGTGGGGCACGGTGAAGGACTTGCCCATGGTCCATACGCGGCGGCTTGAGATGGATTCGAACCCGCAACCCTCGGCCTGCAAGGCACCGAATATACCCCACCGCGCCCCACAAGATATCGCGATATGAGCTTCGTTGATCTGGTATAATTTGATGACGTCGCTTTCAGACAAGAATAATTTTAAGATTTTCGGTTTGTAACAGTTATAAACAATAATGGAAATCCATCTGAAAAGTGTTCAATTCTGACAATAAGTTGTCAGTCGAGAAAAAAATACTCATTATATTTTGAAGCAACTTTTTTTGAACACGCCGTAAGCAAGAATTTGTCATTTGCATATCAGAGAGTATGAATAGATCGACGTTTAGACAGAGTTACTCAGTAGATCAGATATTGATTTGATTTGGTTTTAGCTGTTTTGGAAACTTAGTGGCAATGTCGTCTTTTTCATATTGCATTCTGTTGCTTTTCTTTCTGCACCAGGAACAAGCAGCAGCGGATGGAGAGACCACCTATGGATCGAAACCTACCCAGGACGTATGCAGTTCAACAATCATCGACCAGCTATCGGAAACGATGGATCTCGTTTGCGATGTTAATTCGAAGCTGAATAACACGGAAGTGTACCTGGATGAGTTGAAGAAAGAGCTTAACAAGACTGGTGCTTCGATGGATCTGCAGATTCAACAAGTTTTGTCGACAATACGCGAGCATCTGTCCAATGCAGGGAATGGCATACGACAGAGTAAAAATCACAGATATTATAATTCTTGTAAAATGTGATCTGGAACTCTGATTTTTGTAAAGACTAGGTTTCTACTCATAACACACATAATATTAATTTCGTTCACGAACTGAAATACTTTGCAGTGATATAATAACTATGGGAATGATGATGACGAGGTGGATAATTGATAATGAAAATGATGCAGGCATTATAGGCACAGTAATAACACCGCAAACGTGATACTGGCCTAAGCCAAACGTCTATTTTGAAAATGCTCAGATTATATACAATTCAGGGTTGATTATTTCTATTATTATGAAATACTAATACGAACTTCTATGTCGCCGTTGTCTAGCGTAAAGGCATGAAGAGATGGCGCATCAAATCCAAGCCGTACTCTTTTCAATTACCTGAAGATCACTCCGCTAAGACAGAGAGGCAGCCCAGATGGTCATATACTGCAGTAGCAGCACAATGCATTTCGCTTAGCTATTCTGCTTTCTTTATAACAGATAACAAATGCCTTGTGCTTGGACCGCGGGACTGTTCCGATATTCGATCCATGGGCTTCACAGCCACTGGGGTATATCGCATCTATGCAGGCGGTGATGATAAAAGAATGCAAGCTGACGTCTACTGTGACTTCAATTCCTTCAAGGAAAGTTGGCTGGTTAGTATTTGGAGGACATAGCATTGCACGTATAGTTTTATTTTCAGCATTAAAGTTTCGTCTTCAGCCTCCAACACAAGGAAAACCCCAGTTCAATCTTTGATTTTTGAATCCTGGAGAAATTAATAAGAAATCAACAGTGTTTCTCTTTAAATTGAACCATAGACTTTGTTTAAAAAAATTAAGTACTTATACGATATTTCAAGTTCTATCCGTGAGCTTTTTCTATAAAATAAAAATTGAATTGCTAATGTTACGCAATTTGATACACTTTGTCTATTTGATCTCACCTATAAAATATGTATGCAGATTAACATTTTGACCTTTGTTTCGTTATAAACACTGAAATGCAAAATTCATGCGATGATAAGGCGTGTCATGCTTCGGTGCATTTATGTCTTTTATAAAGACTGCAATGGGTATGATTTTTAATTGTTTTCCAGGTCTTTCAGAGACGAATGGATGGCAGCGAGCGTTTCGAGCGAAATTATACGGAGTATGAGCATGGCTTTGGAAACCTAAGTGGAGAATTTTGGTTAGGTAGGAGTTTTGGTTTCTTCTTTTGACGATTTGAAATCAGTAGTGAAAGGAAACTGCAATATGACGCTAAAACCAATAATTATGAGCAAACTAATGTAGGCCTAATCATCTTCGTTTATTATTTCAAACTGACACACACCGCCGTATGATTCAAATTCATTGTATGAACGCATGATCACAAGTTATTACTGGAGTCGAATCTAACTGCTTGGCAGCCATGAATGGCGCCCATCACGTCCTAATGCTCATTTTACCAGCGCAATCTGGCGAATGAAAGGCTGTGTCGACCTTTCGGAGGGTAGTGGGAAGCTATCTTGCGTCCGTGCTGATGCTCTTCGTGCTCAGAGTGTTACCATGCCCTAAACTATCCTCCTCAACTGAGCGAGGTACTAAGAAAAGCGACGAAAATACATTAATTTTTTAGATTAGAATTCCTACGGTGACTTCACACGTAGGCGACTGAAGCTAAAAATTATTACTGAGAAAGAGTCCTACGAGACTGGGAACGTGAATTAAACCGACTGTGGCAACGACATAATCATACCGAGCGAATACAATAAAATAATAAACCTTTATGTTTATTGTATCAATAATATGACTCTATAAAACACTAGACCAGAGGTCTCCAAAGTATGATCCGGCCCGCTAAGGCCTTTAATGGCCCGCGGAACTCTCCTTGAAGAAAAAACTAATTGGGAAAATTGATAATTTTGCCGCTGTACTCTTGCATATTGCCAAAATCCATGTCGCTGTTTAAACTAATCAGGACTAACGAGAAACCATCTTAATTGTTATTGATATCTGCGTTGAAATTCTGCACTGCATCATACCTCAGCAATAAAATAGTCTGTTTAAAGTTATTCATTCATGGTTTTTTTCTTCGGAGTTTTGGCCCGAGGAGCTTTAGAAAGTCAGCGATGTGGCCCCCCGCTGGAAAACTTTGGAGACCCCTGCACTAGATCTTTATGTTAATTGTTGCCTATTGTTACGCTACTCTAAAACAATAGACCTTTGGCAGAAATGATTAAGTTGATATTAAAACGACTTCAAAGAAACTGAAAGAAGAGTTAAATTTATTTGATTTTAACATTACGGCAGTACATATAAATATAGTCACCCATTGCTTTAAGGCAACCAAGTACTGCACCTACTGACAACAAACCGGAAGTACAAGCTACGCATTGATCTCGAGGACTTTGAGGGACAGAAGCGATACGCTGAATATACGACCTTCCATGTTAATTCGACCACAGACTTTTATCGTTTAACTGTGAGAGGATATTCTGGAAATGCAGGTATTCGAATTATGCAAATTAGGCAGCACAAATTGTATATATCCTACACATACCGTATATATCCAACACATACTGTATATATTCAACATACGTATGTACGTATGTGAGCATGTATGTGTTTACGTACGCATGCATGTATATTTTTGAATGCATGTACTTAAATGGTTATATACACTGTGTCCGGATAAAAAGGGACCCCTTTTGTTATCATGAAAATAAACTAGTAAATATTCATCGATTTTTAAAATTCCAAAACCATTTTAATCCTGACATAATTTGCTAAATGGATAAAGTATAAAAGTTTTGTTATTTAATAATGACGTCATAATGACGTCATTTTCATCAAAATTCAAGTGTCAAGGACGGCACAAAATCATCTAAAATTTTCAATATTATTTTAAACTGTCATTCATCAATTATAAATGTTAGTTTAATTTAATTTTTACATTTGAATAATATTAGACTACAAGGCGTGCTCAAAGTGTCCACCTTCTGCCTCAACATAAGCTTCAAGACGAGCGCGCCACAGGCAGCAGCGATAACCAGCTGATCAAATTCATCCCATGCATTAACAATACGCGCACGGAGTTCTTCAATGTCTCTGATCTTTGTCCTGTAAACCTTCTATTGCATTAGTCCCCAAATCTTGTAATCAACGGGATTAAAGTTCGGGCTGTTTGGCAGTCAAAGATTAGGAGGCATGAAATCCAGTCTCCTTTGTCTGCAGTTCAACAGTTTCACGAGCTCAGTGAGCTGGAGCGCCATCTTGTTGGAATGTGTAATAAATAATCCGAATATACCCTGGATATCAAACAACAATTTTTCCGACAGCAAACAATCACGGGGAAAAGTTCCACTTATTTTCCCGCCTGGTTCTGTTAAATGGATTTCCGTTTTACGACGATCCCATCATCCGACTCAACAATTTTTTGTCATACTTAAATTTTGATGCAAATGACGTCATTATGACGTAATTATTTGATGACAGGAAATTTTACATTTTAACCATGTTAGCAAATTATGTCAGGATTAAAATGGTTTTGGAATTTTAAAAATCGATGAATATTTACTAGTTTATTTTCATGATAACAAAAGGGGTCCCTTTTTATCCGGACACAGTGTAGTTACATGTAAAGCGCCTACTTCACAATGGCAATTAATATGGCAATCTAATAGATATAAAGGGGCGTGGGGATATTATAATCTACATATCCAACATAATACTGTTACAGTAGGCCTATATATAATACAGCCAAAACAAATTATATATTTCCAACAGCATACTATATATATTTCCAACATTGCATGTGGAAAACTGCATAGGCCTACTGTATATCCAACACAAACTCTATACATCCAACGTTTACTATAGTATTATCTGCAGCTGTCTTCCTGCCCCGTCCAACGTCATACGATAACTCCAAACATTTCTCATCGTCTCTGATCGTCTCTAAAAGAGTCCCCGTTGTAGAGTCCCCTACTCCCATAGAGTCCCCGACCAGTTCTTTCCTGGTCTGCATATCCTCCTTCCCTTCAGGAATTCTGGTCATCGCTTTGTTGGCACTTCTATCTTTGGATAAATAATATAATGATTGGCATTTTACATGGTTCAGTTTAAATATATATATATATATATATATATATATATGCCTACGAACGTTATGTAAACTGAACCTAACATGCCAATACATTATAAATGTATATATATATATATGTATATATATATATATGTATAGCCCTATATAGTTTAGTTTCTGTTTAACGACACTGTTTCATAACAAAGATAATTAGCGTTGTCCTCATCCTTTCTTTAGGCTTGGGATGACCCTGTCATAGTACGGACAGTGGCGGAGTTAATACACTGTAGCCTATATAGCCAACCGCTTAGTATAGTATTATATAGGCCTATACTGTGTATATAATTATACGATATAATATATATATATTTCAAAACACGCCTGAAATATACTGACGATTTAACTGTTCTCTGTTGCTTTCTATTTAGGAGACAGCTTGGCTTATCACAACAAAATGAAATTTACCACGTATGACATGGATAACGATGCCTCCCCTAGAGAAAACTGCGCTAGAACAAGACATGGAGCTTGGTGGTTCAATCGCTGTCTTCGTGTCCACCTCAATGGCCTTTACCTTCTAGGTCCCCATAAATGGCGGGAGGCCGGGATTGTATGGCACATATGGAAGGGTTTGAACTACTCTCTGAAAAAAACGGAAATGAAATTGGTGCCCTTGGAAGATTAAGCAACCTCGCTTTTCACCCGATGAGTGTCAATCGTCCAGATCCTGACTGACTGAAAGCGTAGTCGTAATCGTCTTTACACACTTCTATAGCGCCTCTTGTACGAATCTCCTCAGAGGGGTTCCCGATCTGACAACACAAGACTCTGATCACATTTCCATAACCTATCAGGCTTTCCACTGCAGATTAAAGTTTAACTCCTTCAAGAATTCCTACCACGATCCATGTATTCCTTCGTCTTCCGATCTCTCTCGCCCTAAATGAAACGCACCTCGGCAGCACCCTCTGTCTCATCTTGGTTCTTAGCCTGGTATCTTAGGACAACCCCTATGACACGACACAGGGCTCGTGAATAAGCTGTGGTCCTGCGACTCTGCTTGAAGTAGCGCATTATAAATTTGGACTTTGCGATTACGACTAAATAAAATGCTTCAAAACATGGTCTACGTTGTCAATTTATCAATACCATTTCTATGGTCATATTTGACATTCGTTAACCCAGATAAATTCCTATGGAACAAGTAGCCTAATTACAAAAATATTAAACCATAAAAATTGCCATACCACAAAAATCAAAGAATTCCTGATTTTCTGGTTTAACGCGATTATAAAGTGCGAGAAATAACTGGACCAATAATTCTAGTCTTTATAATTATTACGACTATATTTCAAGACTCTGTCTGCTTCAGGAGTCTTCCGGTTTTAGGCACAGAGATCTATAGATTAGTTCGGGCAACGGTCAAGGAGAGTTACTTCCACATTTTCTAGAGAGAGATCACCATGGTTTTCTATATCGCCTGACCAGTGAATTTTGGAAAGTGACCTTGTGAGGTTCTTAAAATTCCGATTTTACAAATAGCCAGATGCTTGCATACATTCATTCATTTCATATATTTATATAGCGCCCCTTCAGGATGCCTACTCAGAGGCGCTTCCAGTCCAGCCACAATGATACAAATAAGTTTTAAGGAGCCTGTAGAACGTAGGTGAATTATCCCTAGGCAATAGGCGTACAGTATCTCCAATGAGAGACCATTCCAGATAGAAGGCCCTACAACTGAGAAAGCACGACGTTGACATATAGAAGTTCTAGCACGAGGGACCAAAAGCTCCCCGCTAGAAGCAGAGCGAAGGGCTATGCGAACCAGCACATCAGAAACAGGACAGCAGAGCTCACTTAGATAGGTCGGAGCATAGCCAAGGAGGAAATGCCAAACCAGCGCAGCGATTCTGTAATCGACGCGCTGCGAGACAGGGAGCCAGCGTAGGGTGCCATGCATATAAGCCGAAACAGAGGCAAACTTACATATATATATATACATTCAAGTATAATTACATAATTTTTGTATACATATATATATATACAGATATATATATTTATTCACAAATTTTTATTCACAAATTTTCATCTTTTAACCTCGGCATACAAGGATTGCTGGACATATTCCTGTCCACCCTTGTCTGATCCCACTATAAGCTTTCAAGTGTCGCCTTATAAATTTGAAGTTCGCGATTACAGTATAATAAGTCAATGCCCTCATTGAGTACCTGAGTTTGCTAGGGGAACAAAAGGAGACGAATCTTGGAGTATGTTTCTGAGATGCCTTGAATTTGAACCCACGACTTCTGAGCTGGCAATCCAGCTATTAATCTCAAGATTGTCATGCAATTAAGCATGAACAACCCACGAACCACACCTTGGTTGATAACCGTATTAAATTTCCGTTTTCGTGTTTATCAACCATCTGCAGTTCTGCACTTATTTAAACATTTTATTTCCGGCAATAAATGGCCTGAGCTGCGGATTAATGTCATATGAAGAATATTAACAACCCATCTTAATGATTTAACCGCTGATCGGTGCATTGAGTATCAAAGAGCAAGTAAAAAGAAAGAATTTGTGAAATTATTTTATTTAATCTTTTGAGCTTGCTGCCATTTACTCCGAGTTGCCGTCGGCGAAGCATTTGAGTACAGATGGCAGAATGCGCTCCAAAAAATATGAATAGCTCTCACTACCAGCAACAGAAGTTTAATAACTTGGTATGGCTTTGAAAGAAAATCGAAAACATTGACGTACTCCAAATACAATTTTTACTGACTTCGAAGCTGCATATTGTGAATGCCTTGTCCAGGAGTTAAATCAATTGGTGGGGTTTCGAAAGAAAATCCTATAGAAATTGGTGCCAAACACGTTGGAAAAAGAAAACCGTTTACACGGAATGATACTTTCACTTTACTCTCGACGAAAAATGGGCTATAATAAGTGTGTTAAAGGTAAATCTGCAGTGGTTTAACACAGACCAAAGGTGTTTTGAATCATTTAAAACCTCTGTCATGTTATGTCATTTTAAGCTATGCGACATTTCCCTGTCCTGTCGGATTTTCGTCCAGGAATTTGCAACTGATCATGAGTTAGGCATAGAACGAGTATGCGCATGTTAAGAATATTAAGAATATTTGTAGAAATGTTTCTGTCACCGTTCACCTATAATTCTGGCCTAATTGCCCGATTTCCTTTCAATAAAACACCTGCTCCGACCACATGCTCCTACCATCGCTGCGAGTGCACAGCGTATTCTTTTCCAGACTTTCCCATTGAAGTTCCAGCAGGACGTTTCGTTTTTAGAAATTGTTTCACTGCTGAGTCCGCCTTATATCATTCGACCATTTTCTTCCTCGCCTTTTTCACTTCTCGCTATGTGATATACAGGCCTTAAATTGCAAAGTTCTAAAAGGAGCATTTTTCATCTTACGAATTAAAAATAGGTCAGAGGTATCAGATGAGTCAGTGTGTTTCTATCGGTAGGCCTAATGTAATGTAACAAAACATTTATAAAGCGCCACTTAAGAGTCTCTCAGAAGCGCTCAACACGTGGCCATCAAACAGCTGAAAAATGCGTCTTTAAGAGTTTAGAGAAAACCATATAGCCGCGTGCAGCACGCACAGACGGCGGAAGATTAAATAAAAGCCAACTTGCATTTCTATTCAGTTTTAGCTGCTGCGTAAGTAGTAGAGACTCCCAACAGCTATTGAACTTAAAAGATTCATCTGTGTCCCCGGCTATCAAGTTGGAAGTTCTTCCAAGTAGTTTTTCTTAGTTAGGCGCTATATAAAATTATAAAAACAATATAATGTAATACTATAAATACAATACAATGTAATGCTATATAAATACATTATAGTGGGCAACAACACAATATGATACCATCCTGCCAGCCGTAAATTTGAAATTCTTATGAGCAACGTGGAAAATATTCATGAGCCAAACATCTTGTAGGATTCGTGTTTCTTTTGCATACATGTAAAGCTGTCAAACTTCTTTAGCTTGGACAGATTTATATTATAGCTGAGCGGCTGTTTGTTGCACCTAAACTCAATTAATAATGTCAAGAAAAATATTTATTTCTTCTTTATCGTTTATTAACCTCAAACAAAAAAACTGAAGGCATTGCAAGTTGCGTTAGTGCCCTTGGTGCATATCGTTCCAAACAATTAAAACTCAATATAATTTCGGCGAAAATATTTATGAGCCATACTATTAGGATATGTTTTTGCATAAAGTTGTCAAACTTAACTACCTTCGACAGATGTAGCTATTGCCGAACAGGCTACAGCGATAGATGCACCTAAGAAAGATAAATTTAAAACATTTATTTATCTAAAATTGGTTATTCGCCTCAAAATGAAATTTAAGACCGTCTGCAACATTGCAGGTAGCATCTGAGTACACTTGCTACACCTCGTTCCAAAAATTGTAACTCACTTTTAAAAGACTTACACATATTATGCACAAATACGCATGCATACATACATAGCCTACAGTTGGTGATTCAATGCAGAAAACCGTATTTCTGCCATTTATGATTTTATATAATTCGATCCTTACAACTCTAAATCCAACAGGAACGTCATACGCAGGACCTATCAAGCTCACACGAGACTTTTGGCGCGTGGGTTTTCGTAATCGTAATCTCCAAACACTAAAGCGCCACTCGAAAGCCAAGCGCAGGGCACCAGCTTATTCACGAGCGCTGCGTCTAGTCAAAAGGGTTATCCGAGAGAATAGTCCGAAGGAGGTCCGAGTCCGGTTTCCAGAGGATCAGAGGTGTCAGAGTAGCTGCTAAGGTGGGTGTCGTTTACGTCGAGAGTTTGAAGGTAGATGATCAGTTGAGTCGGGGTAAGAGTTCTTGAAGAGAAGAGACTTTAGTTTCGCGTGGAGAGCCTTGGCAGTGATGGATAGAGGAGCCTGATGCGGATGATGATTGGTGATTGGAGATGATGGTGGAGGAACCGAAAAAGTGCGGAATTCAGGAGGTAGGTCGTTCCAGAGACGTGGTGCAGTGTTGGAAATGGCTCGGTTGGAGAACTTAAGGTGAGTAGTGACAGGAGGTCGAGAGAGAGTGAGAACGGAGGATGATCGGGTAGAGCGGGTTGGCTGGATGGTGAAGAGGTCGCGGAGATATCTGGGCTGGGAGTGTTTAGAGAGTTGTAGGTTAGTGATAAGACTTTGAAGTGAATTCGCTCTGGGATTTTTAACCAATTATTGATTTGAGGATGGGAGTGATATGATGATGATGGTTTTATATGTGTTACACATGACGTTGCTGGTAACATCATATTAGTAAGACCTTTATGAAGATACCGTGATATTGGCTTTATAGGTTCCAGATGTGACATAGCTGAAAACGTCAAATGAAGGACCCATTAAGATCATCTGAAGATATTTTGAATTGAACTTTGTAAATCTTATATTTGACGTCACTCTAAGAAGAGGCATGATTTTCAAATAGTGGTTTTGGTACAGTTGTTAACAGTAATGAAAATCAATCTTAACCCTCAATGGTTCCTTGGGGTGCAATCTGCACCCCCTGGCCGTTTCTATGGCTACTCACGTGTTATTATTAAAATGTCAGCAGTTATTTGCTACATGGAGTCAATTGAAGTTAGTGATTCAAGCAGAAAACCGTATTTTTGTCAATTATGATTTTATATAATGCAATCCTTACAACTCTAAATCCAACAGGAACACGATAAGCAGGACCTATGTAGCTCACATGAGACTTCTGGCTGAAGCACAGACTGATTATGGAAGAGGATACAGAAGTTGATGAAGACAGTTAGCTGAAGGTGATGCCGATATAGTGAAGATGATTACATATGACGTGAAGCTGGTACTGCCTCTCATAACGAAGATCACTGTAGGACCTTTGAAGACAGACCATATAAAAATATTGTGATATTGGCTTTAGAAGACCGATCTTAAATCCAGCTTATAGAACTGGACTCTGGAGAACTAGAAAGGGACTGAGATACCAAAGTGAAGAGGACACAGGGACGTTGTCATCTGTGCCCGGGCGATCATGATGAAGATACGCAAATTCTGCGATAAGTGCTGTAGGCCTTTGTACAATCTCAATATATACTGTGTGACGTCACTCGATTAAGATATGTCATGTGGAGAAATCATTGAACAGTATTTTATCAAATACGTGGTTTACCGGTAGACAGAGCGTATCCATGATTTATTGTTAAACAAATAGGGGGTGCAGTTTGAACCCCAAGGACCTGGAACGAAACTTTCTGATATGGACCCATTGAGGGTTAAAGTGTGGAATTCCAATTCTGACAGTAAGTTTTAAGTCAAGCAAAAAGGACTCACCAAATATGCTTGTAATTTTTGGAACACAGAGTTGGCAGGAATTGGTCATTTGCATATCAGAAACTTTAAAAACGATCGCCCGACGTTTTCACTCAGAAGATCAGAGATTGATTTGATTTGAGCTGTTTTGGAAACTCAGAGGCAATGTCGTCTTTCCAATATTGCATTCTGCTGCTCTTCATTCTTCACC
>JACEVL010002342.1:20000-21244 GCA_020284085.1 Aporrectodea caliginosa
TGCGAGACCCATTCTCTGCTTCGTGTCTCTGCTTCAATAGTGATGTAAATTTCGATATATTTAAATTTGCACTGATGATACAAGTGCATTCGTGTCCTTGTATACAGTAGATACTTCTCTCCTCCCCGCTAAATCGGTGGATGAATTAATTAATCACATGAATAAAGTTTCTAATTACTGTAAGCTTGGTTAAGAACCAATAATTCCTTGAACGTAGTAATGTTATTTCACCGGAACGTCTATACAGTTAATGAAATTCCAACTCAGTGAACTCACGTATCTTCCCAACAAATTTGTGGATTCCATTTAACAGAAAAACCAGTAGACTAAGAAAAAGTTATGTGCACCGAGAGGCACCGATGGGTGTAAAGTTACAGTGACTGTTTTTTACGGAATAATAGCCTACCTATTCTGCATGAACAATAAATCAATAACCTGATATATTTCCTAGCATAGCCTACTTCCCTTCGCCCACTACGCTCATCAAACCGGCATGATCTCTTTGTACCGCGAGCGAGAACTGCTATGGCTAAAACGCGAGCCTTTGCCTTCATTGGCCCTACACTATGGAACCAGCTTCCACCTTGACACGTTCCTGTTTTCTAACTGGTGCGCCAAGTGCCTCGTTTCGTTGTCTGAAGACCTCTTTCTTTTCTCTGGGTCTTTCGCACTGGGAGCGCCTCTGATTGGTGTGCACTGCGAGAGGCGCTATATAAATTGATAGATACAATACAATGTAATGCAATATATACACACAGTGCCTTAATAAAGTTTTGTTCCAATCTTTTGAAATTTTTAAAGTAATCTTTGGCTCGTATTTATTTATTTCTTAGCAATCATTCGCAAATGCATAGGCTATAGCCTACAACGGCGATGCAAAGATAACTGCAAAGATTGCATAAACAACGTTATTGATAATTTTATTTGACCTAACATTAACTTCATAATTTCAATGAGCAATCCTAAATATTGGCTTTACTTCATCTATGACAATTAGTCTAATGCTTGATGTTTCAAATTAATTCTAAAACTGTGTCAGCCGCAACTTCTAGAGAATCGAAGAACATAATATTGCTGTCCTCCTGTTTATTAACTGGTGGGCCAAGTCATAGACGTCTTAATAATAGCTAGCTATTATATAGAAGTCCATGGCCAAGTGCCTCTTTTCGTTGTCTGAAGACCTCTTTCTTTTCTCTGGGTCTTTTCGCACTGGTGTGTACTGCGAGAGGCGCTATATAAATTGT
>JACEVL010002343.1:0-20765 GCA_020284085.1 Aporrectodea caliginosa
CCGTTCCCACACCACTTTAACCCTGCTGAAACATGATACATACACATATACATTACACATACATAGGCCTACATAAATAAGCGGAGACGATGCACTAAAACTAAAAACACTCAGCTGATTTTTTACTACTAAGCAACCTACCATCAGCCGTTCCAATTGACTCGTATCGCTGCGATCGGATGGGCAGTCTTGGCGCAGCTCCTCCTCCACCTCGAAACACCATCGTTCCTCCTCCCTCATCTCCCCCAATCCGCTCCGTCAAAACGACCTCATCGCCATCGTCCCCGATGAACCTCGAAGAGGCGGCCGACGAAGTCGTCGTAGTTGTCGTCGTAATCCGTCTGGCCAGACCAGACATTTCTTCCGAACTTCGTAACAGCTCCGGTGGAAAATAAATCAACTATCCTCGGAACGATCCAGATCCAGTCCAGACGGTAGCGGTAAAAAAATCGACCAGTCTACCACCTCCGTCGAATGCGAAACTTTTCCAACGCCTTTGTTGTCTGATTTCTCTCACTTAGAACAACGAAACGCCGCCGATGTAGTAGCGAACTTTCTGCTCTATTAAAACAGAGAGAGGCCTAGACCCTAGGACCAGTCCGCCAATGACCTCATGTATACCGACGGGGTCCCTGCAGACACCAATCACCGACCCCCGTGTCCCTCCGTCTCTCCGTCCGTCCGTCGGTAGGGGTTGCTGTCTGCTCGCTGGCCGGAACTCACAGCCGTAAACGCTGGCAGCCTGGTAAAACGCACTGGATTCAATAAGAACTTACATACCGTAACACGTAATAATGCTGTAAAACTACTTCGGCCAAAAAGATTAACTTGAAGTCGACCCGAATCTTATCCGATACGGTTGTCGTTTTATCTAGGCCTAAATGGAAGGCCAAGCAAGTTTAAATGCTCATTTCTTATCGGAAAGACCTGTCTTTTGTGCTGAACAATCGGCCTGTGTAGCCCTCAGCTATGCAATACAGCTAGGCCTATCTATATGGTCCGCGCGCATCAGAGCACAATAACAGTGGTTTACTGAGAAGCTATCGCCATAGAACGAGAATTCGTGACTTCAGACTTTAATATTCGTAAATATTCGTGAATATTGGGTCATTTTTAATATTCGTAAATATTCGTAAATATTCGTTGATGACGTCACTGTTTCCGCATTGTTTACGAACTAATTTAATTTAAGAGTAGGCCTACTAATTTAAGTATATGTGTAGTGGTTTTGCGGCGCTGTACATAGTGCTGTGGTCCGTAAGCTGCATGGTATGCTGGTAGACTGTCGGAGTGACGGATGTTTTTGCCTGTTTATATTTTGCATGGGATGACTGGTGACAAATTGCCACCAGTCATCCCAAAAGTGTCCTCAGACAACTGGCATTAAATTTGTTTGTTCATGTGTAATGTTACACGCCTAGGCTTATTAGGTCAAAATGTCAAAATAGATGAACCGATTCCGAGGTCTCTCTCTCTCTCTCTCTCTCTCTCTCTCTCTCTCTCTCTCTCTCTCTCTCTCTCTCTCTCTCTCTCTCTCTCTCACACACACACTCACACTCTGTCTCTCTACGATCTCTCTGTCTCTGTCTCTGTCTGTCTGTCTGTCAGCGGTCTCTGTCCCATCTCTGAAATCCACGCGCCCAGTATAATTATTATGTTCCAGTCTCACTTTCAAATGATGCGCTTATAGTGCTGAGGGAGAGGGAATAGCGGGAGCTGAGTCATAATTTGGGCGCCAAAAATGTGAATGTCGCATGATCGGCCCCGGCCCGCATAGCCTTTTGAGACTTCGAACAATAAACCAAGTGAAGTTACTGATTACCAGATGACTAACTCTAATATACAACTGTTCTTATCCATATTTTGGCACTGATTTTTTTACAATTAATCCCGGATTTTGAAGAACTAAGAATTAAAAGAACTAAAAAATTAAAAAAAATTAATATTCGTTGGCCAGTTTTAATATTCGTCAATATTCGTCAAGTTTTAAAAATTTTAATATTCGTAATATGCGCATACTCGTTCTATAGCTATCGCTAACTTACATTAACAAAATGTAGGCCTCTTAGTCCTACGATTGGATCTCTAAAGGGACTCGACTATATATATATAGATTATAAAAGTCCTGTCGGCAACACAGAGACAGACAGACAGACAGACAGACAGACAGACAGACAGACAGACAGACAGACAGACAGACAGTTAATGAGTAGGCCTAAATTTATTGTGTATACAGTACTCAGTCTCTTAGATTGAGTTTGATATCCATTGGGATATTCCCGGATATTGGCTGCCGAGAGATCTATACAGACCAATCCAGGCGATTATTTATGACTCCATTATATATTGCAAGTGGGGATAATATACGCGCAATATAACCGTCTCGACAAATTACATTACTTGATTATGACTCACTCAGATCCCAAGCTGTGTTAATTATAGACCGGCCTTGCTGTCTAATTAGCTCCTCTAATAGTAGGCCTATCACAGGGTTGCTGGCTGCAATTTTTCTCATAAATCCTACCCTGAAACGAGCAATGATGAAGACCTGGAACAGACAGACAGACATACAGAGAGGCATATAGAGTGACAGACAGACAGACTGAGAGACAGACAGACAGATGCATATGGATGGTTTGTCAGTCACTGTGAGGCAAAGACCTCCCTTCTCAAATCTCACCCTATGTGAACAAACAAATATGCCCTATTCTCTGCACCTAATTGCAGCCCAAGCAACTATTATACTTATAAGCTCCTTCCAAGTGTATACATAAGGGTGTGCGCACACATAATCTCTGTCTCTCTTGCTGTCTGTCTCTGTCTCTCTCTCAGAGTCTCTCTCTCAGAGTCTGTCTCTCTCTCTCTCTCTCTCTCACACACACACACACACACACACGCACACACACACACACACACACCAATCATAGATGCATATCTTGATAGATCCGAGTATACCCCAGCATGCAACTTGGAACAAAGCCACAATGAACATGGCTTCAACAGTTAAACAACAATGACCTCATCTGACCAACACAGTTCCGCATCAAAGCAAAAAGGTGTTGTATATCATTTGACACGGAATTCTAAACATGTCTACACAAGTCCAGAGCAAAGGCTATTTACATTTCCTGCAGGGCAAACATCAGTGAAATGTTGAACTGGACTAAATCCTAAAGCACTAATAGTGCAGTCTGTCATTGAAGTCTTACCATTTGTATTAATAAACGGCAGCGAAATGGCCAACTGGCATTCGGTATTCACTACATTTGCCAACAGTTCTGCTTGAAACCAAATATGAGGCTACTAAAGGCCACTACAATAGAAGAGATTTGCGTTTCAGACGTCAACACTTGAATAGACATTTTAGATAAACTGCAACGTAACATAACATCTACATATTATGTAAAGTGTCTGATAAAGTCTATAACAGAATTTGTAACATGCTGTAAACGAATATATTATACTATTTATTCCTCTTAAGCGCCCCAGAGCTCAGTCAGTTGGAAAATGAATTGTCTATAAAGCTTTTGAGAATATGGTATAATTACCTTACTTGACTGGACTTCTCCAACAATTATGCAACTTGATTATTGTTTCATTTGAAGTGACCATAGATTAATGCATTGTGCATTATGACAATGGAACGGCAGAAGTCCTTAAATAGGACTATTAAACCCTATAAATTAAAGTCTACTGTGGCTTGGCAATACGTCAGTATACCACATGCATTCACATGTCACAGCTACCATGTACTTGTCTCTGTCTCCGTGTAGACCTAGTGGATTTCCTTAGTTGAACAGTCAACGACATTAATTTTGTTCAAGTTCAGTTCCAAAAAAATCTCTCAGAAGCCGATCTAAAGTTCTTGAAATGACAATCCAAGAATTTCCAAGATATTACAGATAACTGTTGTATAAGCTGTGTTCCAACTTGGTTATTGCCTTTCCTCTGGAGGTCTGAGATATGGAAAAGAGAATGCATTGTTTTGTTTCTACCATACAATAGCGATAGGCTTTGTAAAAAGTACCATTATATATTTATAGATGAGATTGTGAGTAAAAAGTTGCTCTAGGCATGAACCAGCACACCTCTTATTACAAGGCCAGCACTATGAGCAGTTGGTCACCATATTAGAGTTTAAAGTAATAAAGTAAATCTGTTAATTGCTTCATACTTTATGCTTAAAGCAAAAGTAAAGCTTCCATGTCCCCAAAGAGGAACACTGGGGGAGGTGCTAATTTTCTTCTCATCAGCCCTTGAGCAGGCAGTAACAATTGTTATTAACTTCTATTGTGCCAGTGTTTAATGCACCAGGCATCAATTGATGGCGCACCAAAATCAAGACGCAATCAGGTTAGTACCCAGACGATCGGTCTGCTAAGATAGAGAGACAACATATGGCGGATATGCAATTGAAAAGGTCGGACTCAAGCTGAGAATGAAATGACAACTGTACAGAATGGAGAGATATGGGATGCATTGCAGGACTTGTAATTTACTTCCTACCTTTAACCAGTACATAACTACACTGCTGATGGCAAATGTGCATAAATAACATGTCCAAGGTCATTGCGAGCAGCTTGCTCAACATGCTCAAACTGTATCCCTAACAACAGAAATAGAAAAGAAAAACACATTCTAAGAGCATTCAAATGATTCTTTTATACGAAAACAAACCTAAATTCCAGACACAATAATATGCAAAGTCTTTACATGACTTCTGCCAAGCAGTCAAAGCAGATACATATTAAAAATAATAATTTCAAGCAAAAAGCAGAACCAATGCTGTGCTCATTCACCACACTTGCTGAGAAAAAACATCTTACAGAAGTTCAAGAACCACAGCAAACAATCCAAAAATTATATAAATAAATTATCCTTAATCACTGTTTAACAAACGTACTTTCGCTGATGTTGTAAAGTTATTTTCATGATATATAATATAACAAAACACTCTGACGGTTATGCAATGTAATATTAAAAATTGCTAGTTTCATCACCCATTTATCAAAATAATGGTATACGAAATTGTAGAAACAGAAAATGTAAATTTTGATTGGGAATACAAGTGAAATTTGACAATTAGCATTTTAGTGGTGCACTTCAAAGAGGTAAGTTTCCAGTTTAGAGAAACAGATTTGTTTAGTACGATTGTCATGGAGAAGTGGAGTTACAGAATTCTAGATGGAGAGACTAGCAACTGTCAATGAACATCAAGTGAAGATTTGCACAATGCTATACAACAGTTACATCTGCATTGTATTCTGCTGATCCATTGGTGTCTTTTTCTTCTCCTGGCAGGGTTGTTTGGTGCACAGCACAGAGGTGTGGAGGGAAAAGATAAAGTGTGCATTCGATGGACATTACTGATGAGGATAACATAATGTGTTAGATGGAAAACATCCCAACAGTCAAACAGGTGAAGGCGTATGATTGACATGAACAGGCTTTGAGCCAAAGACGTATTAAAGGAAGGAAGGAGGTCAACATAAATGTAGGCCTTCAAGAAGTCCCAGTAACTTGGAAATATCTCTAAAGCAATGCTCTATAAACAGGTGAACTGTGTATCACATGCAGACACTACACAAAAAGACAGTAAAATACTAGACATAAGCAGCATCAGAGCAGACCCGCATAGCTATCCTGACAGAAAACAGCAACAGTTACGTAAAAGCATATTTAAACACACCAACACCTATTCAAAAATGCCAACACCTGCTAACAAATCCAATAAAAGCCACATAATTCACATAAACAAGCTCTTGGTCTAAGAAAACAGCTTCTAAAGAAATATAAAAACACCTAATAGAAAAACACCTAAGTCTTCAAAACATATATGACACAACTCTCCAACCATTAACGAATTGTACTAAATCCACAAGCTATTCTACTGACAACAGCACTGCACACTGTATAAGAATGGCTCTATCTTCAACTGCCAGAACATAATATTTGTTATCAAACGTATTCACTGGTCTGTTATGTCCAGGATCCTCACAGACATAACACCACCATCAACACTTAACAATCAGTTACACTTACATCTGGATAAAATTTTAAATTTTCGTATTTCTTGTCAAGTTCTTCAAGTTGAAATTAGAAAAATTAAAGAACTATAATTTATCAATAGACAAATTAAAGAACTAGAGTTTCTGGTACAACTGGAAATTAAGGAACTGTGACAAAATGAATACAAATTAATTATTAGTACACTGTTTTAACCCAATTTTAAAATCAGCAGCAACAATAGAGCAATTAATTCTATATGCATGGTAAACAATAAGCTGAATTGCGGTTTTGCATCATAATCTAGAAATTGTGGTAACACAAAATGCCCATATATTAAGAAATACCAATCTGAGTAGATACCGACTAGGGTGCTATACAAATGTTTTGAATGAATAAAGGAATGAATGTGTCTTGGGAGTTCAAGAACAAAGAACTTAATAAATGGGCAGTTACAAAAACCATAACAAGTAATATTACTATTAAAGGATTCTATTACTATCAAAAGGTTACTGTTACTATTAAAACGCTATTAAATTACTATTAAAAAGTTAAGACTACAGGCCAAACGTGTTCAAATCTAAACAACAAAACAACTTTTACAAGAAAAAAAGTTCATAGAACATTAGGATGTTTCTTCTGAACATCATTTAAATATCTGTGCTATTCTTTGCAAGTGCAACAGACTGATGAAAACAGACGCAAAACATTCAGAATTTCACAACAAAACATCGAAAAGGTTCAAAATTCACTTAGTGCTGTATAGTTACGAAACAAACATGTTCTTGTGGAACTCGTTAAAAAGCAGAGTGACAGAACTGTATCTCAATAAATGGCGATTCAGATTGGTCTTGTCCTTTTACAGTTTGTGCAGGAGAATTACAGATGGATGTTAAGAAGAAACAAAATATTATTAAGCAGCCTAAACCTGCACAGTCTGCAAATCATGTTTCAATGACCTAGAAAACTGCAAGTACCATGTTTGCAAACGATACAACTTTCAATGAACGAAAACCTGTTTTATATCAACATGTATTAACTTATCATTTTATTTTTGCACTTACTACGCAAGCAATCTCAGCAAATCGATTTGTGAGGCAAGTGTGCACAGATATTTCCAGGATCACCACAGCAGGCATTAACTTGCAATCATTGGTTTATACACCAAGCATACTACAGAACAGCCACACTAGATCTTCGTGCCACCAAGAACGATAAATATGCTCAGAAATTTATAACCAGTGAATCTTTAGTTTAGTACATAGTGTTTTAGGGAAGACAGTTATAGCGAAAAGATTCCAATGCACACGGCTTGAATAACGGTATGTGAGCAAAACTCATTTGTTGTTTGAACATAGTTCCTGATATGGCAAGCTCTCCACTGTAGCAAAGCTTATGATCGAGTGATAACTGCAACGTCCTCTCGAAAATTAAGTCCGATAACTAAGCTGTACAGAACAATTTACAATTCATTGACTTAATAACTTCAAAGGACAACAGAAATATTCAGTAGTTAGTACTAGTTACAGATCGCAGTCAGATGGACCAAAACTTCAAGACTTTTGCGGCCCTTAAAATTCTGAAGGGGTTTAAAATCCTGAAGTGGTTTAAAATTCTGAAGGGGTTTAATATTCTTAAGCATCAATGAATACTGACTAGCACAAGTCTACACAGTCATCTGCATGTTTTCCAGCAATCCTCAGTGGACCTAATTTATAGTTTAAAAGGGTCAGACCCCAAAATACTGGGTTCCTATGTGCATATATTTCTGGTAATTCAATTCTGCAGTCAGAATAAAAACACTCGGGCACTCAAAGGTTCATTCTGTAAAAGATATGACCGAAAAAAATCAAAACAAAAATTTACAATAAAATCAGTACCACGTCGTACTTTCAAGTAGAGTTGGTACTGGATGGAAATAAACAATAACCTAGAGCAATTTCTAACAAAATCTTAATTAAGTTGTACAAAGATAATAACAAAATAAGTAATTTCCAATAAAAATAACTTGTCAATTTACTTAAAAATTATCAAGTGGCTTGCAAAGTTTGGCAATAAAATTCTGTCTAAGCCATTGAAGCCAAATGCAGTTATTTCCTAGTAATTACAAAAAACACACTTAATAAAGCATCTCATAACAACAAGAACCAGTAGGAATGCAGGAAAAACTTCAGTTATCTGTTAAACAGCAGATGGAAAAGTTAGTGCTTCCAAAGGAGCACAAACTCTGAAAACTCAGCCTTCAAAAACATCTACAAAACGATAACCTGGGTCTTTTACAAGTAACAGTAAAAGCTTAAAATTTTGATTACAAAAGAGATAGGACAACAAAAATTCATCAGCCCCAAACCACAAAAAACCAACCACAAAGCATTTGGACACCTGTACAGACACTCATTTCAGCAACATGCAAACAAACACTTGCAAATACAGCATTACGTGAAAATGTCGGCCAAACGGCAACTCTGTTCACCTCTTACTTTTATGCATGCCAAGTCACTCTCTTGAGACCCATAATTTGAGGTAGTGTACAAAATTCCACTGTACACAGAATCTACAAAAATCCACTACAGCCACAAATTTTGAAACTGCAATTCCTCTGGCTTTTATAGGGTTATATCATTACCATAACAACTGCTCATACATACATACGTACATACATTACCTGCAAATACCAGGATATGATTTACGCATTTGCCAAAAATTCAAATAATGAAGCTATACAAAGCCGCTCAAACTTTGATGCACAATTCTACAATACTTTGACAAAGAATCAAATCAATCCTTGGCAGAAATCTTTGTGACATCGCATATGTGTTAATAAGAGTATCAAATGCAAAAGCAGCTCTTGTGATTTTATAAATGAACGCAAGAAAGGCACAAGAGTATTTTCCTCACAACTCTGAAACCATAATTCTTCTGCTTTCATTTCTTCATATGAGCCGAACTGAAGTCCAGTCAAGGAAAAATTTAGTAATTTCTTTGAATTTTGTGACAGTACCCAGTACAACCATCAGTACTGCCTTTTTGGATATGAAACTTAAGAGATGTTAGCAACCATTCACGCATTTCTTATATTACACCAGCCGGGGAACTGCCAATAAGTCTTCCTCTTTCTAAACTAGTTTTACAAAAATCAATTTTTTGGGTCTAATTTCAGACAGTACATCAAAAGCTTGCAAAACTGAGATGTTACACAGAATAAAACACAATGAAATCATTTAGACAAACTGACATGGTGTTAAAAAACAAATGGTACACATTTGCCAAAAATTCAACTTCAAAAATCCGAATTGTTGGCTTAGATAACCTCCAAGCCAGTTGCTGAGAAGCCAATCAGTACTATGTATAAGTCAGACAAAGGCAAAGCGGGGGGTCCATAGAGTAATGGTAACATCACTGGCGTAAAGAACAGTAGGAAGCGGGATCGATTCCCGCTAGCCTCCCAAACGGTCCATTTAGCCTATCAATTGCCAGATGGCATTAGTAAACTGAGCACTAGGATGTGATGGACGCCTTGCATGGCTGCCATATACAGTTAAATTTGACTCCTGTAATAACCTGTGATCATCTGTTCATGCTGAATTGTAATCATAGTGCGTTTGTCGGTTTGACATAATAAAGAATAATATCATTATTATTATTATTATTCAAAAAGTGCATAGCAAGTAGCCACAGGTTCAAAACAACCTGCAAGTAATATAAAGTATGTCTCCCAGTGTCTCCCTTTATCATAAAAGCTTTGACTGGATTTGGCTTTCTCAAGTCTGCAAAAGGAAAGTTTACACAGTTTCAGCAACCTGCAAGTAATATAAAGTAATGTCTCCCAGTATCATAAAAGCTTTGACTGGATTTGGCTTTCTCAAGCCTGCAAAAGGAAAGTTTAGACCGTTTCAGCAATAGGGACCTCATATAAGATGATCAGAGAACAAATGTGTTGCTCAAGCACTAAAGGCTACTTATTAGAACGGTTAATTTTAAATGCCTGCAAGAGGACCAACTTAGAGACTTGAAGCCAATTCAACCTTTTTCAGCAAACACCAGAATAGTGCATTTTCACAATAAAAACAATATACCAACAAGTAAGAAGTTGCCTTTAGAAAAAACTAGTAGTCAGTGATAAGGTGCTTCAAAACAGAAGAGAACATAGCAATATCTCATACATTTCCATCAAACATTCTCTTAAAATTGTTCCCAGGAACTGTGATTGGCGGGACAAAATTATTCTAAACATGGATAGGTAAAATGACTCCCTTGATTGGAATTGTTGAGGATTAATGTGTTCTGGTCCACCATCCTACAGCAACCAATTTCACAAGCTGTGCCGAAATCTGTTTTCTTTCAATCATTGGCTCATAACCAGAAGATCAGCTTCCAACTCAGATTTTCAGTTGCAGAATAAGATTACCTACACGTGCCGTAACTGGTGCTACACAAAAGTCCAATTACAGTACATTATTGTGCATTGTAAACATCATACCTATAGACAAAAAAGGTGCCTGACAGATGAATTCGGTTTTTATTTCAGCAGATCTGAACATGTCATGGCACAACTCCATTACAAAGTCTCTCAAAATGTTCCTATTATCGAAATGTACCAATCTGCAGTTGACTTGTAATGCTATCAACATCTGATTAATCTTTGGTGATAGACCATTGCTGTGGAAACATGTAGTTCAATGAGAAGCTGAACAGTGAAGGTGGGGGGAGGGGCAAAAGGGCTGACAGAGGGGGGCAAAAGGGGGCAGACTAAATGAACGATGCTGTCAACCAGATGTGGGTGAAACAGGTTCAGGCTTAGGTTCGCTTTCACTTCTTTCTTTTTTCTTGAAGAATAAAAGCGGAAGCATTCCAATAAGGCATCCCAATGATATCCCAAGTGCACGACCCTAAAATACATACAAGAACACATAGAAGCACAACAAATCTACATACAAGCACACATACTTACAAACACAAAAATGTACACAAGCAAGCATACAATCACACAAACAAGCACACAGACAAATACACACACATACAAGCACATAAAAACTATTTTTAGGGCAGAAGTATAAACATGACAACAGCCTGAAAAAACCTTTCTGTATAAAGGTAAATATTTCTCTTTCAGCTTACAAATTAGAAATCAACAGCCAAGCAATCCAAGAGCAAATGGCAAAATACACTTGGCTTCAAATACCGCATCACCAGTATTTCACATTCTTACCAACTCTAGAGACATTGTTTACATCTAACAGGTCATCTGTTGGAAGCAACTCAGAGAGAGTTGAGCACTTGATTGACGAGCTGCTTTGGTTTCCCAGTCGCTTTTAGTACACTCTCATCGTTTAAGTGTTATGAGATGCTACTGTTATAATACAATAAATGATAATTAACAAAAGAATCCTTCATTGTCTACCATAATTACCAAAGTCAGGCACAGAGCATTTGAAAAGTAACACTTTAACAACGAGAGTTACCTAAAAGTGACTAGGAAACCAATGCAGCTCATCGTTAAAGTGTTAAAGGCTTTAAATATCCTGAAACAAACATGTATACAATTACACACACAAAAACAGAATACTAACGAGAGAAGTTGTCCATCGGACACCTCTCAGAGTCGACTGTGCTGAAGTAATGTCAGGAGTTCGGATTCCAACCCTACTAAATAGGGTTTCTATGTAACCGGCAGATCTACAGCCCAGAAAGACAACATTCAGCATCAATTTTAAATTTTATCTTTAATTACATGTCCAACACTTATTCTGTGTTTAATGTAAATTTGAATCTGAAGTGTAGCCAGAATAAAAGAATGAGAAACTTAAGAGGCAACAACAAAACACAGCTATAGTAATAAATACAATATAACCAAACTAAAACATTAAGTCACACAAACTAACACAATAACTTTATAACCTTTGAACATAATAACTTATTAATAACCAAACACACAATACCTAACTTATAAGAAAACTCACAAAAAAACCTAAAAACCAATAACTTATTTTTAACAAAATATCCAAAAACGTCAATAAAAGACATAACAATAAAAGCAACTGTAACTTACGACACCAGGAAAAAATCAGAAGAAACTCTATAAATTTTGCAGGATCATAATTTATACCTTGGTTTAAAAAAATTGTAATTTAAAATAAATATTTTTATTATTATTATTATTAGACTGTCATTTATAGCACGCTTAAACAAAATGGGAATCTTGCACAAAAGTGTGTAACAGCAAAATCAATAATAGTAAATCTTAAACAAAGAAGTTTTAAGGTTAGTTTTGAAAATCGATAATGTTGATGATTTGCGGATAAAGTCCAGGAGTTTGTTCCATTCAGCCGGGCCAGCTAGCGCAAATGCTCTGTTACCAAGTTTTTTAGTGATCAAGTCACAACAAAATCACCCTGAGATGATGAACGTAGCCCTCGTCTAGATTGGAGAGAGGAACAAGGTGTAACAAGTGAAGAAAGGTATGCAGGAGAAGTAGGAAAACATCTTGATACATATTTTTCATTTCTAAATATATGCTTATGCAAAAGGCCCTTGAAGCCTACAGAACTAATTCAATAATAATTATACAATAACAATGGAATATAAATAGTAAATAATTAAAATAAGCTAGACTTAGAGGCCTGACTCACCCTACTCCAGCCACATCTGAGATCAGGTTACCCAGTGCAGCAGCTGCAAACACAAAATCATTTTCAACAGCGTTTCAAGCAGTTGTTCTTTTAACTCCATTTTCTAACTTTTATAGACTGTCATGAAATACAAAAGCCATCTGTAACACATTTGCAGGATGCCTCAGATTCAGACTTACTAACTTGAGCACATTAAAAAATGCAACAAAAACTCTAATAAAATAAATAGGACAAGAATCTAATAAAAAGGCATATGGGCCTTCCTCAGTGTTGATTTGACTTCTGTCTCATTCTGCATGTCACCACATAACTAGACTTTACATTACGATTATCATGATGTAATAGTAATGTAATCACATTATCAGACCCAATGCACCTGTAAACAGTCCAGGGAAACTCCTCCTACATAGGTCTTTAAATGCTACCGGAACTTTACCAGAAGATAAGAGATCCAACTTTTATTTGGGAGGATAAATTCTACAAAAGATCAAAGAAAAGCTCCAAAACAAAGAAAATGAAGAAACAAAATATAAATGACTTCAATTAACCTGCCATTGTTGATATTCCTAAAGCGACTCCAATGGTGACATCGATGTATTCACCCTGTAATAAAAAGCAATGCACAAGGCCATGACTAATTGCTCTACCAAGTGAAGCAACCATCAATTGATACCAACTGCTTCACAATAACCATGGAACTCATTAGATTAGATAAAGCATTAAAATTCAGCTCAATTTTCAAAGTTTCTCTCATAGATACATACATACAAACATATAAGAAGGCTGGCCAACTTATTTGATCATTCTTATCCTGTACGTTCTTCAACTAAATAATCAAATACTCTCAAAATTCTGAAGACTAACTGATAATTTCTAGGTCCCTAGAGTACACAGTAAATTTACCTTGCCTTAGCTATCCTATACTTTTCAAGATATCTTGCCAAACAAAAGACTGGTTGTACTGAATACTTAACCTTATCTTATCTATGTAATCTATAGATCTATACAATTGAACTCTACTGGCAAAAGATTGGATGTGGTGACGTCTATAGATGCAGTGAGTGGCAAGAGTTGAATAACTACTATGTCATACGAAGACTTACAGCAACAACCATTATTCCATTGTCAAGTATCCCGAATCCAATAAATGGCAAACCATTGAATATGAATACTGAAAAAGAATGCAAACTATAGAAAAATACATAGAAATAAAATACGCAAACAGGAACCAGCAACAATAAACAGCATCTGCATAGCGTAAAGTGCAAAGAAAATACTGCTGAAGCACAATTATATTTTCTGACATCTATACCATGTATTAAAATGTTTTTAATTACTATGAATTAAATTTTTATACATTAAGAATAAAACATAAAATTAAATACAAAATAAACAAATAATAAACATATAATAAAATAGCTTCATCTAAATTTATATTAACAATTGCAAAGAATATAACTAAAATATGACATTAATATATAGCAAAATATATATACTCACATGTTGCATAATTTATCAGGCAATTCAATATTTGACAGATTAACAAAAGCACTTCTGGCTGGCAAGACATTTAAAGCTCAAAATTAGCAAAACCATTGAAATGAATATGGTCACATGATCTTCCTTTTGAACCCATACATAAAATAACAATTAGCCTCAGAAACTGGAAATTCTCCATCCAAATTCAACTACTTTAATGCAAAAATACATCAATTACCTAGAAATGTTCCATTCAGTGTAATGCAAAGTAATGCAGGCAGACAATTATATAGCATTTTATATAGCTCCTATTTCAGCCTCTAAAAACAAAATATAAAACAATTGCTAAAACAACATCAGTAGCAATTAAAAATTATTAAAACTGCATACCATCGAATAGCTGTGAGGTTGTAACAGCTGGTGGTACTTCTGTAACAGTTGGTGGTACTTCTCCAACATCACCTGGAAAACGTATCCACACACTTGTTAATCTTAACATGATTTGTTTCAAACTTGCACAGTAATACTGGGTGATGCTGTACACCCTGGTGTACAACATGTTAATACATTCAAGCATCATGGTCTGTTGATTGTGAGTTCCAACATTCAGGCTGAGCAGATTCTGTGTAGTTACCTTCTGCAAGCTGTTGGTACGTGGCTGTCTCTGTGGCCAAACACTAAAATTGGATTATTTGGATAGAACTGAAAAAATGCTTGTGTGACTACAATTACCTGCAGGTACATGTAATTCAAGACTTGTTGATTACTACCCTGTACCAAACACTGTGACAAAATGAGTTCATAGGGTTTACAATGAAAGCAAATTGGTTTGATGTTCAATTCCATCATGCTCCATATATTACCCCAAACTTGGCGATCATTCAATCACTTCCATCGCTGCCAACTGGCTTGCATCAGGAGCTGATAATGATGCAGATCTATAAGATACTGTAGATCTAATACCCACAGTGAGAGGATTGGCCACACAGTGTAACAATATATATATATTAGGGCATAACCGAAATCCGGATCGGCAAACCAATTTTGCCGATTTGGACTATGCGGAATTATCCGGGTCCGGAATTTCTAGCCTGCCGATTAGTAAAGTTTTTGACGATTTTCAAACTAAAACAATAATTTATATGCCATTCAGTGATGATTTCCCACACAGATAATTTAATAGTTGGATAGCTAATGACGGTCGCGGCCTGCCGTTATCAGCCGGAGATGGCTTTATTAATGACCTATGCTAGTTCTCCCTATACAGTGACTGCCTTCATCAGATAGTTCAGGGAGGTCTCAATAAATACATTGATCACACGAGGGGAGGAGGGTTGACTCTCAACAACCCTGAACCCGTCGGCGACGGTGTGAAACGTTTGAGAGTCACCTTGGGTTGATCTTTGATCTTGGGGTGGGGTATTAAACTAAAACCTCCTTGGACTATATATATATACTGTAACAGTCGACAGCACATGTGGGAGGGATCATCAGGGCTAGGAGCAAACTGAAATTGTGCTGAACCCCTCCTCTGGGATGGCTGAATTCAAGCCTGAAGGATACACAGACAGACAGAGACAGACACAGAGAGACTCTTGTGGAGATCTCTTGCAACCCCATTCACTGACCAGCCGATCTGCAGCCTGTCAAATCGACCACAGTCGTGGCCTTTAAACACCCGTTAATTGGTTGACTGGTCTTCGATGTCCGTCTATTTGGTCAGATTACAATCTTTATTACTATTCGGAATCGGAATCGGCAAATAATGGCCTACACTATCCGGTATCTGGAATCGGCAAAAAAAAAAGAAATCGGTTATGACCTAATATATATAACTAATCAAATCTAGTGTTTACTTACTCAATTACTAATTAATGTAGGGCTTAGTATAAGCTAATCAATTAAAGTGGCTTTAATTAATATATGTAGTTAGTGTTGTGAGGCGGAAAAACTGTCCGGAAAATTTCATATTTTTCCGGAAAATTTCGGAAAATTTCCAGTGTTTTTTTCCGGAAAATTTTCCGATATTTTTCCATCAATATAATATTACTTAATAACAATTTAAATGCATAATAATGTTCAAACACCACTCACTCTATACTGTCTTATGTAGATATAACTGATATGTTTATTCAATGGATGGCACTGTTAATGCATACTGTTCAGTGTGTTCACAAGGCTCAACAACAACAACACATTTAAGAATTAATTGGAATTAAACTTCACTGTTAATTTAGAGAAAATATTTTTTATGATTTATTCTCCTTAACATTTTTTAGTTATGAAAATATGAGACCAAAACAGCAATTGATGCAGTAGTACTACAGACACCATTTTAATACTGCAACAGACACCATTTTAAATAATACTGCAACAGATTAATTCTTATGAGGCCTATTATACTATTATTTTATGTCTTGAGATATAACGTTATTGGCATTGCCATTGCAATCTGACACTAATCTATTTTCAAACCTGCTGTTCTTAGTAAGTAGTAAAAGAATGTGTTTTAGTGTAATTGTTTGTCTTTGAGCTGTTGCCTTCAGTGAGCGGAGTATGGACTAAGGCAAAGCTGACTAATAGCTGGGCATCTGACAAATTGTCAAATTGCCAGACTTAGTATATACTGATAGTGTTATAAACTATCAGTATATACTAAGGGTAAGGATATACTGATAGTTTATAACACTAACAACATATCAAAATAGGCTACTCTATACTGAACCGCTAATGAACAGTCCTTAATCTTTATTTTAATTCTTTTAAGTTGAACGTTGCCTGCATTGACACAAATACTGTAAATAAAAGGAACTTTAAAAAACCCAGAATTTTCTAGTGTTGTCTTATACTGAAAATCTGACATTATGAGTTAAATGTATTTTTCCGGTTCTGCGGAAAATTTCCGGAAATTTTCTGGAAATTTTCCGGAAAATTTTCCACAAAATACTTTTCCGGAAAAGCTACATCACTATATGTAGTAGTGAAACTAAAAGGCTGATGAAAATTTTGAACTCAAACGTCACGTGATGCAATATGTTTTGTGGCTTGCCTAGCGACAAAGGACGCTCCACGAATGAGAGGAAAGAAGAAGACGAACCGGAAAGACAATTGAGAAGTTGGCAATGGAGAATTGAGTTGTAGTTGACGTTTGGATCGTTTGGTTGTCCAGAAGCAATCGGTAGATAGGTAGATAGGAATTAAATGATTTTCAATATATGAACTGACTTGAATTTTAATATAATTGAAACAATTTCTACTGATATGTCTAGTGTCATGTTTTCAGTATTACTGAATGTGATGTAAAGTTTACTCAGCCTAGGTTGATGCAGCAAAAACATACTATTTTAAATAATAGCACTACACACAGCCACATGCATTGCGATTAAGAACATGAAGTTGCTAATACCAATTGTACATACAAATTACCACATGTCAAAACATACCAATGACTGAATAAAGAATATTGAGTTAATCTGTTGCTGGACAGCTTTTGTGCTACTAAATGAAACTTCAGCCTAATAATTCGCTGACCTCTTGTTCACTTAATATTTGAATAACAGTTTACAGCACCTGATTGTGGCAAAATAACTAGATCTGAAATTGCCCACGCATGGGCGTGTGCCAACAATTGCGAGTAAATACCAACAATCAGCAAGCACTGCTTTATTACCGGCATGAGCGGCTTTCTCCTCTTCAAACTTCTTCAGCTGTTCCAAGAGAAGGGTCCTTCCGTTGTCATCAAGAAGTGCAACGACGTTGTGGGCCTCGTCTGGTGTCGTCACGGCAACCGTAAAAGGCCAAGACGAGGGCATCCGATGGTGTGGGTGTCGAGGCCATGACAGTTTCGGAGCGCCGTACTTAACAGTCTGAGCTTTACCATTTGGCGAAATCTTGGCGTAGAATCTCACCGAATTCCCGGAACCGAAATCTGTCCTGTGACACAAAAACTGGGAAACAGAGGAGAGAGACGACTGAACGCGAACCGGCAACGACGACCGACAACACATCGACATCATTGTACCTTGTGCCGATGAAAATATGGGTGAGGTTCAAGGACGATTCCCGTTAATAAGTAAGGAGCGCTGCTGAATCATGCATGATGATGTTTAGCATCGACACAAATGATTGTTAGTAATAGGCTAATAGTAACACCAAAGATGTTAGAGCCGTAGGCTACACCATCTGCACAATATATGATAGCTTTTAACTAATTATGCTAAAATTAATTCGTCCAACTGAGCAGGCAGTGTTTGTTTGCTACTTTTGTTTGATATAGCTAGGACTAATATTAGTCCTAGGATACAGTAGCATTCTGACCTATGAACGAAACTGTCGGTTGCACCCAACGACCTTATGGTTGCACCTAGGCTTACGTATTTGATTTTATGCAGCGTCGGCGAATAAACTTGGTCTCTCCGACGGAGTAAAGATTTTTGGAGATTTACATTAGGCCTACAATCAATCAATCAATTTCGTTTATTCACAACACCAAGCTGACAGGTTGCAACTTGTAACAGTTAACAGATAGGAAAAATTGTCTAAGCTCTGACAGTTAGTTATTAAATGGGTTGAGATAGCAAATATTATCTGTGCTCTAACAGTTAGTTATAAAGAAGAATTAGGCTAGTGGCAATGTTAGTTAGGGCATGATGTAAGAAATACGTATTTCTTACATTGGTTAGGGCAACGAGCGAGGTAACCAATATGGCATAGACCGGAGATAATGTATTTACTATAGATGTTTTTAAATAATACACGAGATATGAAATTGTGATCGTCCTTGGTTGGGAGGAGGAAACCGTGTGGCTTCGGTCTTTAATATAACTCATAGCGGAGGTGGGGGCGGCTTGGAGGAAAGATCGAGTCCACCCAGAACATGCATGGCCTTCATTTGCGGATTGGTTCTGGTAATGAGTTCCATTCTGCTGGACCAGCTACTTCAAACATTCCGTTTCCAAATAATTGTAGATTTGTTCATCTGATTACAAAGTCTCTTTTTGAAGCTGACCGTAATCCACGTCTTGACTCAAGAGCAGCGCTAAAGATGACAAGTATACGGAGGAGCAGAACCTGGCATTACTTTGAACATCAAAAGACAGAGTTTAAACGATATTCGAGCATGAATGGGTAACCAGTGTAATTTCTGAAGGGAGTTGGTGATGTGATCTCTAGGGCCAAGGTTTTTGACTAGACGTGCTGCAGTGTACGTGGATAACAGAGGTAGGCTAAGCGGTGCAGAGGTGGATTTTGGCAGACCATAGCTATAGGCCCATAGTATTGAGTTACAGACTTACAGTAGTCAATCCTGGATAATACAAGTGAATGGACTAAGATAATTATCAGTTTGCCTTCGGCTCTATCACATTCTCTCGTACTCTATCCGTTTGCCTTGTACTCCATCGGTTTGCCTCGTAGGGTATACTCTATCGGTTTGCCTCGTACTTTATCGTTTTGCCTTCTACTCTATCGGTTTGTTTTGTACTCTATCGGTTTAGAGTACAGGCCAAACTGTTAGAAGACATGTCAAACCGATAGAGTACACTGTACAGGCCAAACCTAATACCTATAGAGTACAGGTCAAACCGATAGAGTACAGGGCCAATCCGACAGAGTACAGGGATCAAACCGAAAGAGTACAGGCCAAACCGATAGAGTACAGGCCAAACCGATAGAGTACACCGATAAAGTACAGGGCCAAACCGAGAGAGTACAGGCCAAAACGATAGAGTACAGGGATAAACCGAAAGAATACATGTCAAACCAACAGAGTACAGGCCAAACCGAAAGAGTACAGGCCAAACCCTTTAGAGTACAGGGTAAAAGCGATAGAGTAGGCCTACAGGGTCAAACCGATAGAGTACAGGCCAAACCGATAGAGTACAGGCCAAACCGATAGAGTAAACCGATAGCCTAAAGTACAGGGCGAAACCGAGAGAGTAGAGGCCAAAACGATAGAGTACAGGGACAAACCTATAGAATACATGTCAAACCGATAGAGTACAGGCCAAACCGAAAGAGTACAGGCCAAACCGTTAGAGTACAAAGTAAAAGCGATAGAGGACAGGGACAAACCGATAGAGAACAGGGTCAAACCGAAAGAGTACAGGGCCAAACCGATAGAGTACCCTACGATTAAAACCGATAGAGTACGAGTCAAACCGATAGAGTACAAGGCAAGCCGATAGAGTATGAGGCAAACCGATAGAGGCTCCTAAGTGGCTAACCGATAGAGTACGAGGCAAACCGATAGAGTACAGCCCAAACCAATAGAGTACAGGGCCAAACCGATAGAGTACAGGCCAACCGATAGAGCACAGGCCAAACCGAGTGAGTACAGGCCAAACCGATAGAGTACAGGCTCACACCGATAGAGTACACAAACCGATAGAGAACAGGGTACGGGGCCAAACCGATAGAGTACAGGCCAAACAGATAGAGTACATGCCAAACAGATAGAGTACAGGCCAAACCGATAGAGTACAGGGCCAAACCGATAGAATACAGAGCCAAACCGATCGAGTACAGGCCAAACCGATAGAGTACCAGGCCAAACCGATATAGTACAGGTCAAACCGATAGAGTACAGGCCAACCGATAGAGTACATGCCAAGCCGAGTGAGTACAGGCCAAACCGATAGAGTACAGGCCCAC
>JACEVL010002344.1:0-20938 GCA_020284085.1 Aporrectodea caliginosa
TTCAATCTTTTCACTCAACTGCAATTTTGAATTTTTATAATTTATCGATCGTTTAGATAGGGCTTACTGCTTTGAAAAGGCATTTTGCTTAGAAAAGGCTTACTGCTTAGTGAAGGCGTAGTACTAAGGGATGGCATAGAACTTAGAGAAGGCATAGTAGGCTACTTAGAGAAGGCATTGTTACGCAGCGAAGGTAGGCTAATGTACTTAGAGAAATCGTAATACATGTATTTGCCGAGGTCATTTTACACAGAGAAGGTATTGTACTCAGACAAGGTAAAGTATTGACAAGCATTGCTACTCAGTATAAGCTTATCTTATTCAATTATTTATTTTGTTAATCTATTACTGTCTCTTATAAAATGCAATTTAATTCTTTAACCCTAGGGCTACCAGGCTTTTTTTGTAACACTGACTACCAAGGGGGGGGTGGTTACCACCCCCCTGGATTTCGTGTTTGGTTTCACATATCATAACTTGTAATATAGCAATTGATTCAGCATTCATTTCTGCACAGAATGGTATATTTAGTTTACATTATGTGAATGCACCTCGAAATTACATCACTTTTAACAACGGAACCCAGTAATTAGCAATATTGTGTATTATTGCGTACATTTTGTACTTTTTGGATAAACAAATATAAGATTATGTGTGTTTTGAAACTAATCTATGTATATAAGATACACAAAATCATCCTACACATGTTTATATAGTATAAATGTACATCCATACATATATATATCCATACATATATATATCGGTTTACGTTGTATTGCTGTATTCAGCCATTTTCACACAGAGATTACGCGTATTATTATTTATTTTGATCACTTCCGGTATTCAAAAGACAAAGATGTAGGTATGCAAATGAAGCCCTTCATTCCCTCTAAAGAATGGTATCTTTGTTTCTCTTCCAGGAAGACAAATGAATACATTACAGACAAAAAACTAAGAGATGCTTTCATTCAGCCATTTTCACGCATATTACGTATTATTATTTATTTTGAGCACTTCTGGTTGTCTCAGGTCAACTCAGTGACCACAGAAATGTAGCCCCACATTCCTCCTATAGAATGGTAAAATGTGTGTCTCTTAATATTAAATGACGGATAAGATATAGTCAAAATCTAGGGGGGTGGTATCCACCCCCTGGTGCCTCTGGTATATTGGGTATAACTTTTGAACGGTGTGAGATATCATCTCACATTTTACCTCTAAACGTGTGTAAATGAACCCCCTACAGCTACTTAAAAGGTCAAATTTTTATTCCATACAGAAAAAGTTTGAGATGAAAAAAACCTAGGGGAGGGTGGCAACCACCCCTCCTTGAGTAGCCCGAGGGTTAACTTTAATTCTTGTCAATTGCGTGAATTTCACTTGACTTGACTTGAATTTATTAATTTATTGCATATCTACAGGTATACCTGACTAATTATACCACCAGGGTTTGACACGATATTTATAGTCGATAGTGATCATTTATAGTCGATAGTGCTGATATTTATAGTCGATAGCTGATCATTTATAGTCGATAGTGAGTCGTTAGTGATCATTTATAGTCGATAGTGATCATTTATAGTCGATAGTGATCATTTATAGTCGATAGTGATCATTTATAGTCGATAGTGATCATTTATAGTCGATAGTGATCATTTATAGTCGATAGTGATCATTTATAGTCGATAGTGATCATTTATAGTCGATAGTGATCATTTATAGTCGATAGTGATCATTTATAGTCGATAGTGATCATTTATAGTCGATAGTGATCATTTATAGTCGATAGTGATCATTTATAGTCGATAATGATCATTTATAGTCGATAGTGATCATTTATAGTCGATAGTGATCATTTATAGTCGATAGTGATCATTTATAGTCGATAGTGATCATTTATAGTCGATAGTGATCATTTATAGTCGATAGTGATCATTTATAGTCGATAGTGATCATTTATAGTCGATAGTGATCATTTATAGTCGATAGTGATCATTTATAGTCGATAGTGATCATTTATAGTCGATAGTGATCATTTATAGTCGATAGTGATCATTTATAGTCGATAGCTGATATTTATAGTCGATAATGATCATTTATAGTCGATAGTGATCATTTATAGTCGATAGCTGATATTTATAGTCGATAGTGATCATTTATAGTCGATGTTGATCATTTATAGTCGATAGCTGACATTTATAGTCGATAGTGATATTTATAGTCGATAATGATCATTTATAGTCGATAGTGATCATTTATAGTCGATAGTGATCATTTATAGTCGATAGTGATCATTTATAGTCGATAGTGATCATTTATAGTCGATAGTGATCATTTATAGTCGATAGTGATCATTTATAGTCGATAGTGATCATTTATAGTCGATAGCTGATATTTATAGTCGATAGCTGATATTTATAGTCGATAGTGATCATTTATAGTCGATAGTGATCATTTATAGTCGATAGCTGATCATTTATAGTCGATAGTGATCATTTATAGTCGATAGCTGATCATTTATAGTCGATAGTGATCATTTATAGTCGATAGTGAGTAGTCGATCATTTATAGTCGATAGTGATCATTTATAGTCGATAGCTGATCATTTATAGTCGATAGTGATATTTATAGTCGATAGTGATCATTTATAGTCGATAGTGATCATTTATAGTCGATAGTGATAGCTGATATTTATAGTTTATATTTATAGTCGATAGCTGATATTTATAGTCGATAGTGATCATTTATAGTCGATAGCTGATCATTTATAGTCGATAGTGATCATTTATAGTAGATAGCTGATATTTATAGTCGATAGTGATATTTATAGTCGATAGCTGATATTTATAGTCGATAGTGATCATTTATAGTCGATAGTGATCATTTATAGTCGATAGTGATCATTTATAGTCGATAGTGATCATTTACAGTCGATAGTGATCATTTATAGTCGATAGTGATCATTTATAGTCGATAGTGATCATTTATAGTCGATAGCTGATCATTTATAGTCGATAGTGATCATTTATAGTCGATAGTGATCATTTATAGTCGATAGCTGATCATTTATAGTCGATAGTGATCATTTATAGTCGATAGTGATCATTTATAGTCGATAGTGATCATTTATAGTCGATAGTGATCATTTATAGTCGATAGTGATCATTTATAGTCGATAGTGATCATTTATAGTCGATAGTGATCATTTATAGTCGATAGTGATCATTTATAGTCGATAGTGATCATTTATAGTCGATAGTGATCATTTATAGTCGATAGTGATCATTTATAGTCGATAGTGATCATTTATAGTCGATAGCTGATATTTATAGTCGATAGTGATCATTTATAGTCGATAGTGATCATTTATAGTCGATAGTGATTATTTATAGTCGATAGTGATCATTTATAGTCGACAGTGATCATTTATAGTCGATAGTGATCATTTATAGTCGATAGTGATCATTTATAGTCGATAGTGATCATTTATAGTCGATAGCTGATCATTTATAGTCGATAGCTGATATTTATAGTCGATAGTGATCATTTATAGTCGATAGTGATCATTTATAGTCGATAGTGATCATTTATAGTCGATAGTGATCATTTATAGTCGATAGTGATCATTTATAGTCGATAGTGATCATTTATAGTCGATAGTGATCATTTATAGTCGATAGTGATCATTTACAGTCGATAGCTGATCATTTATAGTCGATAGTGATCACTTATAGTGGATAGCTGATATTTATAGCCGACAGTGATCATTTATAGTCGATAGTGATCATTTATAGTCGATAGTGATCATTTATAGTCGATAGTGATCATTTATAGTCGATAGTGATCATTTGTAGTCGATAGTGATCATTTATAGTCGATAGTGATCATTTATAGTCGATAGTGATCATTTGTAGTCGATCGTGATCTTTTATAGTCGATAGCTGATATTTATAGTCGATAGTGATCATTTATAGTCGATAGTGATCATTTATAGTAGATAGTGATCATTTATAGTCGATAGCCGATATTTATAGTCGATAGTGATCATTTACAGTCGATAGTGATCATTTATAGTCGATAGCTGATCATTTACAGTCGATAGTGATCATTTATAGTCGATAGTGATCATTTACAGTCGATAGTGATCATTTATAGTCGATAGCTGATCATTTACAGTGTATAGTGATCATTTATAGTCGATAATGATCATTTATAGTCCATAGCTGATATTTATAGTCGACAGTGATCATTTATAGTCGATATTGATGATTTATAGTCGATAGTGATCATTTATAGTCGATAGTGATCATTTATAGTCGATAGTGATCATTTATAGTCTATAGTGATCATTTATAGTCGATAGTGATCATTTACAGTCGATAGTGATCATTTATAGTCGATAGTGATCATTTATAGTCGATAGCTGATCATTTATAGTCGATAGTGATCATTTATAGTCGATAGATGATCATTTATAGTCGATAATGATCATTTATAGTCGATAGTGATCATTTATAGTCGATAGTGATCATTTATAGTCGATAGTGATCATTTATAGTCGATAGCTGATATTTATAGTCGATAGTGATCATTTATAGTCGATAGTGATCATTTATAGTCGATAGTGATATTTATAGTCGATAATGATCATTTATAGTCGATAGTGATATTTATAGTCGATAGTGATCATTTATAGTCGATAGCTGATCATTTATAGTCGATAGTGATCATTTATAGTCGATATCTGATATTTATAGTCGATAGTGATTATTTATAGTCGATAGTGAACATTTATAGTCGATAGTGATCATTTATAGTCGATAGTGACCTTTTATAGTCGATAGTGATCATTTATAGTCGATAGTGATCATTTATAGTCGATAGCTGATCATTTAAAGTCGATAGTGATCATTTATAGTCGATAGTGATCATTTATAGTCGATAGTGATCATTTATAGTCGATAGTGATCATTTATAGTCGATAGTGATCATTTATAGTCGATAGTGATCATTTATAGTCGATAGTGATCATTTATAGTCGAGCTGATGATTTATAGTCGATAGTGATCATTTATAGTCGATAGTGATATTTATAGTCGATAGTGATCATTTATAGTCGATAGTGATCATTTATAGTCGATAGTGATCATTTATAGTCGATAGTGATCATTTATAGTCGATAGTGATCATTTATAGTCGATAGTGATCATTTATAGTCGATAGCTGATATTTATAGTCGATAGTGATCATTTATAGTCGATAGTGATCATTTATAGTCGATAGTGATCATTTATAGTCGATAGTGATCATTTATAGTCGATAGTCGATAGTGATCATTTATAGTCGATAGTGATCATCTATAGTCGATGTTGATCATTTATAGACGATAGTGATGATTTATAGTAGATAGTGATAATTTATAGTCGATAGCTTATATTTATAGTCGATAGTGATCATTTACAGTCGATAGCTGATGTTTATAGTCGATAGTGGTCATTTATAGTCGATAGCTGATATTTATAGTCGATAGTGATCATTTACAGTCGATAGTGATCATTTATAGTCGATAGTGATCATTTATAGTAGATAGTGATCATTTATAGTCGATAGCCGATATTTTTAGTCGATAGTGATCATTTACAGTCGATAGTGATCATTTATAGTCGATAGCTGATCATTTACAGTCGATAGTGATCATTTATAGTCGATAGTGATCATTTACAGTCGATAGTGATCATTTATAGTCGATAGCTGATCATTTACAGTGTATAGTGATCATTTATAGTCCATAGCTGATATTTATAGTCGACAGTGATCATTTATAGTCGATATTGATCATTTATAGTCGATAGTGATCATTTATAGTCGATAGTGATCATTTATAGTCGATAGTGATCATTTATAGTCGATAGTGATCATTTATAGTCGATAGTGATCATTTATAGTCGATAGTGATCATTTATAGTCGATAGTGATCATTTATAGTCGATAGTGATCATTTATAGTCGATAGTGATCATTTATAGTCGATAGATCATTTATAGTCGATAGTGATATTTATAGTCGATAGTGATCATTTATAGTGAGTCATTTATAGTCGATAGTGATCATTTATAGTCGATAGCTGATATTTATAGTCGATAATGATCATTTATAGTCGATAGTGATCGATTTATAGTCGATAGTGATCATTTATAGTCGATAGTGATCATTTATAGTCGATAGTCGATGATCATTTATAGTCGATAGTGATCATTTATAGTCGATAGCTGATCATTTATAGTCGATAGTGATCATTTATAGTCGATAGTGATCATTTATAGTCGATAGTGATCATTTATAGTCGATAGCTGATCATTTATAGTCGATAGTGATCATTTATAGTCGATAGTGATCATTTATAGTCGATAGTGATCATTTATAGTCGATAGTGATCATTTATAGTCGATAGTGATCATTTATAGTCGATAGTGATCATTTATAGTCGATAGTGATCATTTATAGTCGATAGTGATCATTTATAGTCGATAGTGATCATTTATAGTCGATAGTGATCATTTATAGTCGATAGTGATCATTTATAGTCGATAGTGATCATTTATAGTCGATAGTGATCATTTATAGTCGATAGTGATCATTTATAGTCGATAGTGATCATTTATAGTCGATAGTGATCATTTATAGTCGATAATGATCATTTATAGTCGATAGTGATCATTTACAGTCGATAGTGATCATTTATAGTCGATAGTGATCATTTATAGTCGATAGCTGATCATTTATAGTCGATAGTGATCATTTATAGTCGATAGTGATATTTATAGTCGATAGTGATCATTTATAGTCGATAGTGATCATTTATAGTCGATAGTGATCATTTATAGTCGATAGTGATCATTTATAGTCGATAGCTGATATTTATAGTCGATAGTGATCATTTATAGTCGATAGTGATCATTTATAGTCGATAGCTGATCATTTATAGTCGATAATGATCATTTATAGTCGATAGCTGATATTTATAGTCGATAGTGATCATTTATAGTCGATAGCTGATATTTATAGTCGATAGTGATCATTTATAGTCGATAGCTGATATTTATAGTCGATAGTGATTATTTATAGTCGATAGTGATCATTTATAGTCGATAGTGATCATTTATAGTCGATAGTGATCATTTATAGTCGATAGTGATCATTTATAGTCGATAGTGATCATTTATAGTCGATAGCTGATCATTTATAGTCGATAGTGATCA
The DNA here is from genome assembly GCA_020284085.1 of Aporrectodea caliginosa. Classification (NCBI taxonomy): domain Eukaryota; kingdom Metazoa; phylum Annelida; class Clitellata; order Crassiclitellata; family Lumbricidae; genus Aporrectodea; species Aporrectodea caliginosa. The sequence goes on from JACEVL010002344.1 coordinate 7,259, forward strand.
TTTATAGTCGATAGTGATCATTTATAGTCGATAGTGATCATTTATAGTCGATAGTCGATGATCATTTATAGTCGATAGTGATCATTTATAGTCGATAGTGATCATTTATAGTCGATAGTGATCATTTATAGTCGATAGTGATCATTTATAGTCGATAGTGATCATTTATAGTCGATAGTGATCATTTATAGTCGATAGTGATCATTTATAGTCGATAGTGATGATTTATAGTCGATAGTGATCATTTATAGTCGATAGCTGATATTTATAGTCGATAGTGATCATTTACAGTCGATAGCTGATCATTTATAGTCGATAGTGATCATTTATAGTCGATAGTGATCATTTATAGTCGATAGTGATCATTTATAGTCGATAGTGATCATTTATAGTCGATAGCTGATATTTATAGTCGGTAGCTGATATTTATAGTCGATGGCTGATATTTATAGTCGATAGTGATCATTTATAGTCGATAGTGATCATTTATAGTCGATAGCTGATATTTATAGTCGATAGTGATCATTTATAGTCGATAGTGATCATTTATAGTCGATAGTGATCATCTATAGTCGATGTTGATCATTTATAGTCGATAGTGATGATTTATAGTAGATAGTGATAATTTATAGTCGATAGCTTATATTTATAGTCGATAGTGATCATTTACAGTCGATAGCTGATGTTTATAGTCGATAGTGGTCATTTATAGTCGATAGCTGATATTTATAGTCGATAGTGATCATTTACAGTCGATAGTGATCATTTATAGTCGATGGTGATCATTTATAGTCGATAGCGATCATTTATAGTCGATAGTGGTCATTTATAGTCGATAGCTGATATTTATAGTCGATAGTGATCATTTACAGTCGATAGCTGATATTTATAGTCGATAGTGATCATTTATAGTCGATAGTGATCACTTATAGTCGATAGCTGATATTTATAGTCGATAGTGATCATTTATAGTCGATAGTGATCATTTATAGTCGATAGTGATCATTTATAGTCGATAGTGATCATTTATAGTCAATAGTGATCATTTATAGTCGATAGTGATCATTTATAGTCGATAGTGATCATTTATAGTCGATAGTGATCATTTATAGTCGATAGTGATCATTTATAGTCGATAGCGATCATTTTTATATCTAAAACGTCCACTTTGAGATAAAAATCTCATGGTCTTGCAGGAAGTTTCAGCGCTAGCATTACTAACACTATAAAACACTAGACACTATAGACGCTCTAGTTTCTGCGTCAGTGCCTTTCAAGTAGCAGCATTCTTTACAGCCTTCAGTCGTTCCTAATAGACACCATTCTATGTGAAAGTAATTTACAATATTACCTGAAGGCAATGTTGTATCTTATTAAAGAGCTGTAATATGCCAAAAATAATCTTTGTCGGCGGTAACGGCCTATGTTGTCATAAGCTGCCGTTAAACTGTGGATCCAATCCAATCCAGTATCTTATTTCTTGAAATATTCGCCGGATGAATGGTGCTGGGTTCCAAGAGCAAATGACTATTTTGTGTAGGTTTGCGTCACTTCCAAAAATGTTGAAAAACACTGGTCTACTATGACTTTGCAGCTGCAAGATGTCGCTATTGACTGAATATTACGATGAAATGAAGTTATGCTCTGTACACACCCTTAAAACGCTTCTTTCCAACGCTATATGAAACGTTAAGAGCTTAGGCCTATAAGTCTTTTGCCCCTACTTTACATACTTTAACTTCGCCACAGCTCCTACTCTGGTAGTGCCAGACCCAATCCTTTACAAAGGGGAGGGCAACGCTTATCATCTTTGTTGTGACACAGTGTTCGTTAAACAGCAACTAACCAACTAACTTTCGCATATCATTTTAATATAAAATTGTTATAATTACAGCCTTCAGTCACTGAAGGTATTGTTGCATCTTATTTCTTGAAATATTGGACGGTTGAAACGCGCTGTGTTCCGTGATCAAAGGATTATTTTGTGTAGGTTTGCTTCACTAGCAAAAGATGTTGAAAAACATTGGTCTACGATAACTTGGCATCCGCAAGATGTCGTTAAACACTGGATTATTAATTTATGCTGTTTACACACCTTAAAATTGCTTGCTTTCAAAGCTATATGAGGCGTTGAGGGCTAAAGCAATATAATAGTATTTATGCCGCCGAATTAACTGCTATCAAGGAAGTCTTTTGTTGGATATCAGAGAATGAAATTCTTTCAAGAACTTAAACATTTTGCTATTTTTTCTGACTCTTTAAGTGTTCTTATGTCTTTTAGAAATTCCTTGTCAAGCTCCAGACCAAACCAGCAAGCCCCAACAAGAAACATTAACGATCATTTAATAAAATTAAGATAAGCAAAGTACATTTGATTTGGATCCCTAGTCATATAAATATATTAGGTAATGAAAAAGTTGATGCTTTAGCATTTACAATCACTCAGTTTGCCCATTATTAATTCAACAAGTTATCTAGAATTGCAAGAAGTCTTTTCAATTATAAAATCGCATGTGGTAAACGAATGGCAGAAGAAATATGATAGTGATCCTAAGGGTCAACATTATAAGTATATATGTCCTATGGTGGACACAAACATCAAATTTGTTGACTTTAATAGAAAGAAGGAGGTTCAGATTTCAAGATTAAGATTGTTTTAAAGTAAATCTAAATGAAAGACTTCTTCTTATGAAGAAGCTTGAAAGTGGTCTTTGTCGATTTATGTAAAGTCCCAGAAAATATAAACCATTTATTATTAAGTTGTAGAAAAGAAAATATTTCTAACATCTTAAGAGATGTTTGTGTCTTATATAAGGTAGATTTTAACACTAAGAATTTACTTGATATAGGTTGTATACAAAGTGAGGTTTATATCTTATTTATAAAGGAAACGTTGTGTAAATGTTATCGTTTGTAAGCTCGTGCAAGAGTTTCATTTGTGTATGAAATCAGTTAATTCAATATACATTATGGTATAGGCTAGGAAAGTCTTGCTTTATTTTTGAATGTTACTCTTTCTATAATATTGTTAAATTTTCTAATTGATTATATGTGTAAAGGATCTCATACTCCGATTGATAACATTATAAATTGTCCTCAAAGATTTAAACATTTTAGACAAAGGAGATTATGAATCTCATTTCAGAACAACGTTGTCAAATATGCTGAAATCTGTAATAAAAAACGATTTTACTTTTACACTTATGTGTCAAAACTGATGCTAAATGCTGCCGCCAGATTAATAGCATCAGATGTCGGTAATCATAATTAATATGATATGATGTTTCTTATGAACTTTGTTCTATGGTTATGCTCATTTGTAGACTCTTGTTGGATGTGCTATAATATATATTGCATCATTATGATAATCCATGTGATTGAAATTATTAAATACTTCCTTAAAAGGTACCAAAAAATTACAAACTTCTTGTCTGACTTGCATGTGTGACAAATATCAATCAAGCGGTATTAAGAACATTAAATGTAATAGATTGAGAATCTCGGATGAAGTTTCAGTTCGCTTTTATTATCAGCGAAGTAGCATGATAAATGATAAAGAATTGTCATATTCACTGTTTGAATATATTTCTTTAATAATGCTTAATTTTACTGATTGTTGACTTCTTAAAAATTCAAAAGTGGACTCTGTTTAACTTTAATGTCTTCTAAATTTGTAAAATAAATGTTATCGAAATAAATAGAGTTAGAAGTAAATGTGCATTAGGATTGGTGATCAAGAATTAATTTTAAGAAACAATTCTTGTATACGACAATTGCTGCTGAATATTGTTGAATTTGCATCAGATGCCGGATTGCATACATCAAACTATATATTTATGAATTGTAATTATTTGTATGTCGTTAAACAATGAACACTATGTCATGTTTGAACAGTTTTAAATGGTGTCTTTTGGACGCTATGAATTCATCAAAACTGCACTGTATATGTTTTAAATTGTCGTCAACGGCCTTTGATGTCATATGACGACGTTAAACCTTGTTCTAAATAAATAAGCCTATAATAGTCATAGAAACTGCACTTTACATTACATACTTTTGCTAACTGGTGTAATAATTATATTCTTTCGTAATGACATTCAACATCAAATAGGCTAGAGCAGAGAGGGCCTCTGGTAAATATCTTGAAGGGAAGCTATATAAATGTTCAATTTACTTTAACTCCGCCACTGCTCGTACTCTGGCACAGCAAGCCCCAAGCCTGGAGAAAAGAGGAGGGCAACGCTTATCATCTTTGCTATGACACAGTTTCGTTAAACATCAACAATCCATCTAACGTTCGTTTATCATTATAATAATTATTATAAAATTATTATAAAAAATTTGTAATGGAGCTGCAATATGCCAAAATAATTTCTGTCGAAGTCAATGGGTTTTGTTGCCGCAAGATGTCGTTAAACTCTAAATCCATTTCGCTTAACGAGTGAACTGCCACAAACCTAAGAGAATTATGTAAGTTCGATATTCATGGCCCTGGCAGCCGCAAGATTTCGTTAATGAATACTACCATAATTATAATCATGTTATGCTATTTACACACCTTTAAATCGCTTGTTTTAAACTCTATATAAATCAAAAATAGGTTCGCTTAGAACTTGCTCTTTTTGTCGATTGCTCTTGATGTTCCAACTTCCAACAAACGCTGATTAGCGTTAATTAACAATTCCATTACCTTTTTTAAATTAACTGCAATTACTAATTGCTCTTACTACATGTACAGATGCAAGCCGAATTCCGCCGCTTGTGAGTTCAAACGCCCAGGATGGAATGATGGACGTTTTCACATCTCTTCCAGCTGGTTAGTCAGTCAGTCAGAAATCAAATACAGAAGCTAGATAAAATAATGGAATGATTGAACCTAACGATTCAGTCTCATGTATAGCGATATATTAGTGTTCGGCATTCTGTCTCATCTTCTGTTTTCACCACACTGGTGCACGCTTTCATATTCTTTCGAATTGACTAAGTCTTACTGTAAGTAATTCCATTCTCATTGGCATTCCTAAGGTTCTTCTTTCACCTCTGCAGTCGGTCCTAAATGCTGCCGCCAGATTAATAGCACGTCTACCACGGTACTCTCGCATTTCTACTTTCATGTTTGAACAACTGCACTGGCTTCCTCTCCCTGCTCGCATTAAATTCAAAATCCTCATCTTAGTCTTCCATGCACAAAGGGGTCATGCCCATAAATATTTAGCTGATGTATTACTCCGGCCTCTTTCAGCCTTCTCCCATCGACCACTACGCTCATCAAACAGACTTGAGCTTCTAGTTCCTCATACTAGAACAGCTATGGCTCAGTCCCGGTTCTTTACCTAAATTGGTCCCTTTCTTTGGAACGCGCTGTCTCCATCTACTCGCTCTCGAATTCTAGCTACTAACCCTCCTCCTCCATTGCTTTTCTGAATACCTAGTCCGTCTCTCGTGGCCTTGCGCGCTGGGAGCGCCTCTGAATGGTTCACCCTACTAGAGACGCTTTATAAATGTTTGAATTCAATACAATATATTAAGTGTCCTCATATATATAAATACAAACATAGACATACAGGGTGGCCCAATAAAAAATGTCTCACCGGATAAAATGCAATTTCTCCGCAACAAATTGAGATTTTACTACAAAATTTTCAGCATTTAGAGAGGAATGATTTGTCAACAATCCACAAAAAATTTCACTTAACAATTTCTATAGCTTCAAAAGTTACAGCTGTTTAAATATTCAATTCCATTTTTTCAAATTTCCGCAGATGAGCGGTCCAAAAATAGTTATTTCTTTAAGATTTGTTCACAGAGAAATGTTTTTGTAACACCCAAATAATGGTGACGTCATATGTCCTCATTACAAGTTGTAAAGAAAGTATTTATGAAGCAAGCTGTTAATAATTGAAGATATTTTAAAATATAATAATGGCCTAAGTGCGTGTGGTCTGCCGGAAAAAGCGCGATGTTCACGAAAGTCGCCTGGTGGTCGAGAGATCCAAGTTTGCGAAGCACATCATGGTTTCTGCTGGCGTGTGTTACGGCGGTAAGAGAAGACTGCACTTCATCCCAGACAGGGCTAAAGTAAACTCTCAACTTTGCGTTGAAACTCTGTTACCCAGACTCATTGAAGACTGCGTCTGTTCTACCGACTGGTTTCATTTTCCAGCAGGATGGTGCGCCTGCTCACACGGCAAGGTTGGCTCAAGGCTTTATTGCCACCAACCGCAGTGAATTCATTGGCAAAGATGAATGGCCACCAAACTCTCCAGACCTTAACCCTCTTGATTATCACGTCTGGGAAGCTATGCTTGAACGCTACAAGACATTTCATCCCATGCCGAAGAACATTGACGAGCTGAAAAAAGTCTTGCAGCTAATATGGGACCAGCTGCCGAGACCATTAGACTGAGCTTCACAAAAAAGATTTCGAGCTTATGTGAAAACTGGGGGGTGGACACTTCGAACATGCCTTGAGATAAACTGCTCAACAGATTTCTGATTTCTTAATTAAATGAATTTTATTTGACATTGAAAATTGCAAGTGACTGTCCATTTTTCTTCGGAAATTTGAAAAAATGGAATTGAACATTTAAACAGCTGTAACTTTTGAAGCTATGCAAATTGTTTATTAAAACTTTCGTGGATTGTTGAAAAATCATTCCTCTGTAATGGCTGACATTTTGGTAGAAAAATCTCATTTGGGTACGGAGAAATTGCATTTTATCCGCTGGGACGTTTTTTATTGGGCCACCCTGTACATACACACATGCACATACATGATGGCAAACATGCATATGTTGTATATAATTATATGCATGTAGTTTAACAACATACATCAATTCCATTATCTGTAACATAATATGCAACATGCACACACACACACACACACACACACACACACACACTGAAATCGTTGCACATATTATATTGATACATGCATGCATATACTAATTTATAAATTACAAATTATTATTCAAAAAAGGATAAATTAACGAATAATTAATTAACAAACGAACGAACGAATGAATGTCGTTTGAAACGCGTACGTTGACTCAGAAGCGCAAACATACAACAAATCATTTGTTGTGTTAATCTCTTAGGTGTGGTTGTTTTCAGAGTGGTTGTCATGGCAACGTTTGTGATAATTGTTGTCTTTATCTCGTAGTGATGTGCCACCCTGTAGTCAGCGAAGTTTTTCTTGAAGAGGCGCTATCTAAATTTCCGGAATGAGTTAATGAAAATCTTGGCAACTGTTGTTCTTTATCTCATATGTCTGGCTGATGTGATCATCGTTGTCCTGGCAACGTTTGTTCTTTTTTAGAACTTTATCGGGTAGGTATGGTTGACGTCATAATCGTTTTCATGGCAATGTCTGTTCTTTATCTCGTAGGATAATCGTTGTCTTGGCAACGTTTGTTCTTTATGTCGTAGGTCTGGCTGTTGTGATAATCGTTGTCTTGGCAACGTTCGTCGGACTCGGGATCGCCGCTGTGGGTTTGACGATCATCCGGAGGTCAATTTACCTAATTAATTTACTGCTAATTAACTTGTTAGTTATAGCATTATAACAATACTGGGTTGAAATCAGATTGCGATAATAATAACATAGTCGGACTACCTGCCAGTGGTTAGCCTGTATGCCTGCCTCACATTTGAATGGGTAAGGTATGGTGACGTCAACGGCCCTGACAGTCATAAGATGTCGTTAAAAGCTGAACACTACCAATTATTCTAATTCACTTATACACCTTTAAATATAGGGTGACTAGATAGGTCGAGAACGATTTTGAATGCAGAAAAATTTATGTTATACACAATATAATATGGAAAGTTGTATACTGGAGGATAGGTTGTTCAAATGATAATGTTACGCAAAAAAATTAGATCACTAGCTCACTTATTAAAATTTTAGCGCCAATATCCGTGACGTCATCAAATTCGTGCCAAGCAAACGTCCAGTTAGGCCGAAAACAATAGCCTATTGTACGACCATCATTGTTAATCCACACATAATTAATTAATTAATACAAATTATCATTTAGTATTTAATAATGTTTTCTTTACTCTTTATTACAGCCTCAAGTCGATTAGGCATCGAGCCGATTAGATTTTTCAGAGTTGTCAGAGGTATCGATGTCCATGCCTTACGAAGCCGACGTTTTAAGGTGTTCAGTGTCTGGGGTTCGGGATCGGCATAAACAGTTGCCGCCATAATACTCCAAACATTTTCTATTGGTGACAAATCCAGCGAATTAGGCGGCCAGTCCCCCGGTGAGAAGTATCCATTGATATTTTTGTTCAACCATTCGACTGAGGCTTTTGATGTGTGTGCACGTGCACCGTCTTGTTGAAATAATCCTTCGCCGTTATTATGAAACATTTTTGTGGCTGTTAACTGAGCGCAGACTGCAGTTCGCTGGAATGCGGATTTGACCTCTTTCTCCAGTATCTCATTAATGTAATAACTCGAAGTGACTGAAGTTTTATTTGGAATGATATGAAGTTTTGTTAATCCAAGAGATGTCATGCCTCCCCACACCAGAACTGAGGGACTGAACTTCACCTGTGGAGCGCACGGAACAGAACTTTCTTGTGATCCCCACACAACGTCGTTCTTACTGTTAGGTACGTGGTAGAGTTTGAAGGGCGATTCATCACTGAACATAACACGCGACCAATCAATATCCTTAAACTTCTTCGCGAAGTTTACTCGGCGAACTTTGTAGGCATCAGTTAACTTTGGGACTTTTTGTCTCTTGAAACTCTTCCATTTCAGCGTCGTCCGCATATAACGCCTGATTGTCTCTTTGCTTCCAGCAAGGCGTTTGTCTTTTAACCGACGTTCTAATTTTCGCAAACTCTGTCCTCGCCTATATTTAGACTGTTTGATCAGTTTTTGAGCGGCAGCAGTCAGCACGGACTTTCGACCACCGTGATATCGATTCCGCAGCGTCTCGTTTGGACTCTGCTTGTAGCGTTTGGCCCACTTGCTAATCCACGATTTAGAACGACACAATTTCTTTCCTATAACACTGTAACTGTACTTTTCTTCCAATAATGTAATAGCTTGAGCCCTAATTTGCGATTCATTTAAGGCCGCCATTGCCTAATCGGCGTATTCACTAGTCAATGATAATGCTACTTGTTTACGTTTGCTTGGCACGAATTTGATGACGTCACGGATATTGGCGCTAAACTTTTAATAAGAGAGCTAGTGATCTAATTTTTTTGCGTAACATTCTCATTTGAACAACCTATCCTCCAGTATTCAACTTTCCATATTATATCGTGTATAACATATATTTGTCTGCATTCAAAATCGTTCTCGACCTATCTAGTCACCCTATAGTTACTGCCTTTGAGAAAATTTCGACTTTATATTTTCTCGGTCAAAACCTATTTAAAGGTGTATAAAACCAAAAAGTAATATATTTTATTTTCTAACATCGGATTCTTATAATGAATGTAATTAATTAACATACCTTGCCTTACGCCACATTACTTTGAACTTACCTGCTCAACTCGTTCTTGCTGGCTGTATTGACGCTCTTTCTCGTTACTTACACCTATGGATGTCTTCAAATCGCCTCTCTCTCAATTCCTCCAAAACTCAACTCATCTGGTTTGGCACTCCCCAACAACTTCAAAAACTTGACCTTTTGCTTCTTGCTGAAAACTTCCCCCAGTTCACTTTTACGTGACCAAGGTGTCATTCTGGACAGTTTTCTTACTTTCTCTGAACATATCACTCAGCTTACACGCTCCTCCTACTTTCAACTCCGACGTGTCAGGGCCATTCGCAGATCTGTCTCCTCATCCACCTTGACTTCAATAGTCCATGCATTTGTCTGTTCCAGAAATGACTATTGCAATTCTGTTCTTATAAGCCTTTCTAAGGTCCGCCTGTCCCCTATTCAGTCAGTTCTAAATGCTGCTGCCAGATTGATTGCTCGCCTTCCTAAATTATCCCATATCTCCTCGTTTATGATCAATCAATTGCACTGGCTTCCTCTCACAGCCCGAATTCAGTCCAAAGTTCTTGTCCTGGTCTATAAGTTGAAATTGGGCATTACTCTTAAATATCTAAGGGATCACATTCGCTCCCCTCTCTCTTCAGTTCCTCGTCGACCTCTCCGCTCCTCGGTCAGGCATACTCTTTTTGTTCCACGAGTTAAGATCATTATGGCCCAAACTAGACCTTTTGCCACTATTGGGCCCTCTCTATGGAATGTCCTACCTTCCTCTCTACGTGTTACCATTCTTTCTGGGTCTCTTCCTAGAGCTTTCTCCCTCCTCAAAACCTTCTTCTTTTAGGGGTTCTTGCACTGGGTGCGCTACTGAATGGTCAATGCTGTGAGCGGTGCTATATAAATTAACAAATAAAATACCTTCGCTTGCCTTGCCTGACCTAACCTAAGCGTACCATGCCAAACCTTACATTGTATTTCACCTTACCTTAATATCTATTTGGCAGTAAAAGATTTAGGAGATTTACATTTTATATTTTGAGAGCGCCGCTGTTGAGTGTCTCTCCAGAAGTGGCGCCAAATAAATTTACAAATAGAATTTCTAGTTACAACTACAGCTAAAACTAAAAACACTGTCACAATTACAATTAATATTACAATTATAATTACACCTTCAATTAGATTTTAAATTACAATTACATCGAAGAAGAAGAAAAAGAAGAAGAGTAGACCCATAATGATGTACGCGTCTCCTGGGTAGACATGGAGAATGACTGGGTTGGTCCTAATGTCACCAAATTTTACCCGGTGATACCTCGCACCGATAGCATTCAAACGCGCCTATTCCCGAATTGCGGAAACGATTAGAACATTTACTACGATTTTTTGAAAATTCTATCTGACCCATTGGCGAAACAGTTGTTTACCTATACCGGAAGGCGCGTTAAGGATGCGCCACCATACTGAAACATTTTATAGCGCAGTGTCGCGTGCAGGATGCGGTACGGGTTGACGCTTTCACCGATTTTATAGCGCAATTCTATATCGCAGTGTGAACACAACGTCAGAAACGGTTACGTATCGATAGTCCGAAGGTTCGATAATCCGAAGGTTCGATAATCCGAAGGTTCGATAGTCCGGAAGTTTCATGGTTAAACCGTAGTTTACGTTGCTAGGCCTCAATTTTTTCGATGTCTTCAATGCCACACTTGACGTTGGTAAGTAAGCAGTCTACCTGTATGCATGATAACTATCATTAATCCAGCTTCCATTTCATCAAGCAATTTTTTCATCAATCTAACTTCCATTTAATTGGAAAAAATACGGTAATCCCGTAGTTTAGGTTGGTAAATTCCTTAAGAGAAGTTTAGGTTGGTAAATTATTTGGTAAACGTGTAGTTTAGCGTCGTAAATTGCAGCTTTTCTTGCTATCCAGTGCAAAGGAATTTGAGGAATTTCAAGGGCTATGGTGGAGATGCAGCGTGAAAGGGTTTAATGATTGATAGTTTGAACAGCTGCATTATTCAGACGTTTCGTTTTAAATAAATTTTTATATTCTGCAAGCACACGATTTGAAATTCGTCTTGCGCCAAGTGTCGACCTTGAATATGAATATTATTGATGACTTCACAAAAGTTGACTTCCGGAACGGGTTGTCGTTCGATTAAAGTTTCGACCGGCCATTTGCTATGAGAAATATTGAATATTTAAAATAATTTTCAATCGATTTCCTCCTGTTTAACCAATTATAACTATACTAATGCATTAATTGGGCAGTGGTACGTTATTTGAAATAATTTACAGCGCTATTTCACTTAAAGTCAGAAAATAATTTACGACGCTAAACTACACGTTTACCAAATAATTTACCAACCTAAACTTCTCTTAAGGAATTTACCAACCTAAACTACGGGATTACCGTATTTTTTCCAATTAAATGGAAGTTAGATTGATGAAAAAAATGAAATGGAAGCTGGATGATAGTTATCATGCATACAGGTAGACTGCTTACTTACCAACGTCAAGTGTGGCATTGAAGACATCGAAAAAATTGAGGCCTAGCAATAAACTACGGTTTAACCATGAAACTTTCGGACTATCGAACCTTCGGATTATCGAACGGATTATCGAACCTTCGGACTATCGATACGTAACCGTTTCTGACGTTGTGTTCACACTGCGATATAGAATTGCGCTATAAAATCGGTGAAAGCGTCAACCCGTACCGCATCCTGCACGCGACACTGCGCTATAAAATGTTTCAGTATGGTGGCGCATCCTTAACGCGCCTTCCGGTATAGGTAAACAACTGTTTCGCCAATGGGTCAGATAGAATTTTCAAAAAATCGTAGTAAATGTTCTAATCGTTTCCGCAATTCGGGAATAGGCGCGTTTGAATGCTATCGGTGCGAGGTATCACCGGGTAAAATTTGGTGACATTAGGACCAACCCAGTCATTCTCCATGTCTACCGTCTCCTGCGTGGTAGGGGTTCCTGAGTGGAGGAGACCGTGATCGCTTCGAACGCTTCACCAATCGACTTAGGCGAGCTGGGTTTCTGCCGCAGGAGGCCCCGACAGTTGAAAGCTTGGCTAACCGAGCTGACGACGCGCTGTTTAAGGCCATAATAAGCGAGCCTAAACACGTTCTACGTCGAATGTGCCACGAGCGACAGGAGAGCCGATACAATCTGCGACTCAGGCCCCACCCCTTTGCCCTGCCAGCCAAGGATAGCAAAAGAACTTTTTACCACGCCAGATGTTCAAAGACATTTACTAGCAGCTGTCTGAATCCTCGTTTAGCCTCACTCTCAACACTATAATCCAACCCAGTTTGACCCATCAGAACTATACCTATAATAGTGCTGAACAGTGCATTATCTAGGCCTAAAGCTATAATAGTACTATAGTCTCTAATACTATAACTGCATAATCATGCATTGATGTTACTTGTTGCGTCTTGACAGCAAGTTATGAAATAAACGAAAATACAATAATGTAGCTATGAGGCAGTATGAAGTGTTAGCGACTTCATTTTCTTAGCCTCGGAACATGAGGGCGGGCGGCCAGTCCTCTCCTTCGCCGTCTCATCTTCCCACCGACAGTGCACGGCCAGTGTAGTCATTATATCTGAGTTGGCCATAGGCGCAGGTGAAGCAGAAATCTAACAAAAGTTATGCCCCGACGTCTCGATTGACAGTCTGGCACGCTAACCACTACACCATCGAGCACCCATCTAAATTTACATCTCGATTTACATTACAACTGGTTCATCCACTGGTTCCTTGTAGACATCGTCAGAGTCCGCTGTCCTCTAAGCATCCGACCGTCATCACAAGACGCGATCTGCAGAATGCTTCGATGACGGGAAGCCAGCGCAGCTGCGACAAACTGAACAAGACGTTTCCATCGGAGGACAACGCCATCTTGCGAGGAGGTCGCTTCTGGACGACGTGTCCATCAGTGGCCTCCGCCGCCGCCGGCGAATTCGGATACTGCGGCTGCACGGCTACGGAGACAGGAGGAGGATGCGGACCGATCATGTCCAGCCGAAGACATGACGAGTTCCTGTACAGCCTCAGCCCACCATCCATCGTTGCCTTAGTTGGCGACTCAGGACAACAACAACATTGCGCCCAGTGCCTCGTAGACTCCGACGATAACACGAATTTCCAGATTGTTCTAGACTCACCCTTTGAGGAGGAAGGGGTGTTGAGG
>JACEVL010002345.1:0-2500 GCA_020284085.1 Aporrectodea caliginosa
TCGCTATGATAAGTCCAGCGCGTTGGACAGAATCTCTTCAACCGTGCTTTGTCGCTGTGTGCGATTTATACTTGCAAACGCTTTGGGGATGATTTAATGAATGCGAGAACTTTGCTGGCAGTTGCGTACATATTGCGAACTACTGGTATTGTGTACGTGTAACATATTGCTAGCCTGAGACTATGACTTATGCAGTGTACATAATGTTGCCGAGGATAAACTCCTTCATTCGTGCCTGAACAACCCTTGCAATGGCCGATCATATTATCAGCCCCATCGTAACCTTGCCCTACCATAACACATGTATCGAGACCGACCTCAGAAAGCTGCTGCTTGACTGAGTGTCGCAGTAGTTTCGCCAGTGGTGTCACGCGTTGGGATGAAAGTTATAAATTGTTCTTTTATCACATGCTGAGAACCGAGGTCTGTTCTGTGCTACTGATGTCTGCGCTCTCATCGGACAATAAAGTGTAGAACTTGGCCGCACGACATTCTGCGACAATAGGCTTGCTGTCTCGACCTTGCTGGCCACTCAGCTCATTAAAATCTTTACGCAGTTGTGTAATTGCGTAATCATAGTTACGCGCCTAATCATGCTACCATGCATATTGCAGACGATTTCTTTTTGGCCTGCATCAGTTGACAACCTCTAAAAGTTGCTATTTGCAGACCTCTCACGTATCTTTCTATTCCTCTGATAGTTTCTACTAAATAATTCAACCCTAAGCTTTACACTGACTGTCACCTGGTCTACTCCAGATGATTTCGCAGTCCTTTCACAGATCATACCCCATGATAGATACAAGCTCATTGCCTCCTGCTACACATATGTATACGCAGGCTACAGCCGCTATGGTCAAGCGTCGCATTTCTCTGTTTCCTTTAGCTACTCGAAAGAGTTCAATCGCAATGGTGGTATCCGATTTGGCCGCGGATATCGGAAACAATTATTATTATTATTATTAAATAGGTAGGAGCAATATTATCATTATATTCGTTTTTTGATAACAAAATCCGATAGACAAACCGCTATCAGGCACATTGTGAAATAACAACAACAAAATACGAAAAAATAGGACTGCTAGTGAAATGTTAAAACTGCTACTGAAATGTTGAAATATGCCTCAATCTAATACAGTAAGTAAAATGGTAATTATAGTTTCGCAGTTCTAAACCACGGATTAACTTAAGCTTTAAATCGGTTTGTGTATATTTAATTAGAGAGAGAGTATCCTATCTCCAGTTTTATTAATCGCCCCGGATGACTGGATTATTCGCTGTGCAGATGTTTTTCTCTATAGCTGTTCATGTATTCGAGCGTTTGTGTAGAAAGTACCTGTCGCCAACGTATAGTCTATAATGGTCTCTGTCTAAACTTGTACAAAGAATCAGTTATTTATGTTTACAAAAACAGTAATTGAATCTGCATGACTATATGGAATTGGCAAATCTTTCTTTCTGCCATTATGCCTGTTTATCTGTCTATCCATCTGGCTGGCTGGCTGTCTGTCTGTCTGTCTGTCTGTCTGTCTGTATGTATATATGTACGCACATATATATGTATTTATTTATGTAGGTGCTGATGTAAGTAATGTGCAGGCGTTTATTAGATAAATATTATCGTTTGAGCTATGCCGATATGTGTTTGTAAGTAAGTATGTCATGAGGCAATTAGTCTAATTTCCCTGAGCGTGCCCTCACCCTTTGTCAGTGGACCCCGTCGGTCGCTGCGCTCTTTCCATCGGTCGGTCGGTGGGTCGGTCCGTGAACGGTTGTTTCTCCTCATATTTATTGACTTGTAGGAATAATAATTCGGCGGCAGCATCCAATTAGAGAACGTCCAATAATTAGCCATGAGAGACGGAGAAAGGGAGGAAAACGGGGGAGGCGGGGGAGTCAGGGAGGAACGGGGGAAGAGAGACGGGGAAATGACCCGTGGAACACGGAACTCTGTGGTGTTTGTTGGTTGGTTAGTGGAGGAGTTGACTCTGTTGATGCGTAACTAACACATATTTATAATTAAAGCTCCGATCCTTTTATTCAGAGTATTACAGCCGTCGACAGTGTTCAGAGGTTTGCGCGTGCTGCGGAAGGTTGTTGCTTTAGACCAGACCTTGAGAAACCCTTCACCGTATAAACGAAACGTGTAGCATCTGTTTGATATTATTTGTGTGTGTGTGTATGTCCTATATTACACATGATACACTTATGTAGAATTGAAGTTAGAAAGCTTGCATTGGCTGCCAATGATCAAACCTATTTGGTTTAAGATCTTGATGTTTATGCATAATTGCCTTGAGTGCTGTGCTCCATCCCATCTCAGGGAGCTGTGTATCTCAGCTGGTGACCCGTCAGAACGGCCCAGGACAAAACGGCCCCGACAAAACGGCCCCGACAAAACGGCCCCGACAAAACGGCCCCCGTCAAAATGGCCTCGACAAAACAGCCCCGTCAAATCGGCCCCCGTCAAATCGGCTCCCGTCAAATCGGCCCCCGTCAT